>JBBPSV010000797.1:0-13574 GCA_038093795.1 Retiboletus fuscus
GTGACTGCAAAATGTGGAAAGTATCCTTATCAGTGAATGTATTCAGATAGTAACACATGTATCCCTCCATGCATGTTTTACTACTGGGAGCTACGCCAGGGAGGGCAGTGCTGAAGACGGGAATGAGGTCCAGTGGCCAGACAACATTGGTCAGTGGAACAATGCCAGTCTCAGGACCCATCAAAGAGGTCATGTGCTCAACCTGATAAAGTCTGATGCTAGGCCGACCAGCAGACAGAGGAAGAACCCAAAAGTAGCACACGTAGCAAAGAGGAGTGGTAGTGAGGTAGGGAGGCAGCACGTTCTTGGTGTTTGGCGTGAAAACTGCACGAACTTGCACAACATCTATATATATATGAACTTCGGAGGGGGACGACGTGAATTAAAATCATACTGTAAAAATCATTGCCTTCACAGCAGAGAAGCACTGCGTCACAGTTTCCAAGGGGGTATTCCTCAGAAGGAGGGTAGGCCTGAACGACTTGGCTTCTATCCATGAATCGTCCACAAAACGATGAGTGCAACTGAACACGAAATTTGTTCCATGTGGATACATTTCCTTGGGCATCCCACCCGCATGCTGGATGGTCTTGCGAAGCTTCATGAATGTAGCATGATATAACCGACTGGAGATCAGGAAGATTATAAAGTGCTTGCATTTGGGCTATGGATATCATGCTGTGATCTGGGCAAATAGTAACGTGGAGTGCTATTTCTCCATATGTCGAGGTCAAGCCATTTGGGTTCTGGAAGTGGTTTCGGAATGGGTGTGGGCCACGGAATGTTGAGACCTTCTCAGGTAAGACGTGCTGAAGGAACTTGAGAGCAGGGTCGATGGTAGTCATTTCTTCATGTTCTGTATGAACCACTGTATCTATTGCCGAGTGGTTTGTCATTCGCCAAACTAAGTAGAGATCAAATAGATGTATAGTTTCCTCACGGTTGAGGATGCCTACGATTTGGTCAATGTAGGTGTGGGCTTGGCGACTAGTATGCTGGAAGGTCGTCTTGCAATGAGTAATTAGTAGCCGCTCCGAAATGTCTGCCGTATACTGAATGAGCGTGCCGTTTGCTTTTGTCTGGCATGCAAAGCTCATCATGAGCTCCATCTTTGGAATATTGAAATGATGGTGTAGAGAGTCCCAGCTCTCTACGGTTGAAATGAGGCCTTTTCCACCCTTCTAGCATTTTGGATTTTCAGTCTGGTCCATGCATTGTCAGTCCGTCCTCAAACTGATCAGTCCATGTCCACAGTAGGTCAGTCCAGTGTTCGTGGTAGGTCCAGTTCAAACTGGTTTAACTTTATCGTTCCTCGTTCCACTCTCACGTGCCTTACCACTCCCTTGCACGTGCATACAACGTTACTTATACCGTTTTAGGACTGTTCGTTCTTCTTTTCTTTTAAAGTTTTGGTCCGCTTGTTTTGGGTTTCGAGCTCGCTCACAAGGTTCTGTCTCGCTTTGTCCATACACAGCCTTGGCTTCTTAGGGATTGTCATGCCCCTTAGTTACCGCTTCCCTTAGAAGTCTGGACTTTGTGTCCCTTACTTAGATTGTTTCTTAGCAGTCCAGTTTGGATCAGACTATATAGTTTTTGTATTTTCTGACTTGTAATGCCAGCATACGGCTCACCTGCATTCCACGTCTATCATCTAAGTCCACACATCGTCAACTGTCCACTGCCCAATGTTGTCCCATCGTCTCTCGTCGTCTCCAATGCCTTATACCAACCAATCTCTTCAGTCCGGACCAGCGGACTGTCTGTTTCTCCTTATTTTCAGTCCAGTTCACAATTGGACTAGTTCCTAGCTGGGTTTAGTACACCGGACTCACCTCCAGACCTTCCTCCCCGAGTTAGAATCCCTTTAGGGACGAACGCATTGTGCCCTCTGACCCCCTCTGCAAGTCCAGGACTACTATCTGCTAGTCCTCCAGGCTATCTATTAGTTTTATAACTGGAGCCCACCACGAGGGATTCTCAATGGGTGTCTAGGAGAATACTTTGGCCGAACGCCCAGCGCCAAGAACTCGAAAATTTACTGGCACAGTTTCGTGATCTTCAAATTTCGGAAAACTCAGAACTATTTCAATCCATCGCACCGGAAAACGCCCATCACAACCATTCAGCCGAGCTTCCCGACGTCTCGGCTATTTCACCTCCGTTTGACTTTATTACTGATCTGTTTGACATACCTGATCTGGATTTCGTGCCACTAGCACCACCATCACAGACTCTGTCGGAACCTTCTGACCCTGACCCAGTTCCAGATAGAGAGCCTTACGGCATTCAGGACTGCTTGTCCCTGCCATTCATACCCAGAGGGTTTATACACTTGACTCCAGTCCGGACGAGGGAATCATCTTTTCCCACTTCGCCGTTTTCGTCGCCTCTGAGTCCACTAACACCTTCACCATCTATACTGTCTACCCTCTCATCTCCATCGTCTTCCTCATCCAATCCATCCCTATCCTTCCTATTCCAACTGTCTCTCGTCGCTCCATCATTCAATCCACTTGCGCCGACATCGTTACCGACATCCAATCCAAACCCAATACCTTCAGTCCTGCTAGTACCTGTACCTATCCCCATCATCCCAATCGCCATGGCTGCTCCAACAATGCCTCTCCGTGGTACCCAGAATGCCCCCAAATTCAACGGTAAGGTTCCGGCTGAGCTCCTGCACTTCCTCGAGGACATAGACCTTCTTGGAACTGCCGCCGGTCTGAACCAAGAAGATAAAATCAAAGCTGCCATTTGGTATGCCCATCTGGAAGAGGCCGAAGGATGGGAGCTTTTAGATGAAGTGACTGACCAGCTGGCAGACTGGGACAATTTTGTCACTGCCGTGAAGAAGTTGTATCCCGGATATGAAGGGAGTACCCGCTATTGCCGAGCTGACATCCAGTACCTCGTAGATGAATTCCGTGCATTGTCTATGCGCAGTCAGGAAGACCTTGGAGAGTATCAGAGGAAGTTCAGGAAGGTCGCTACGGTCCTCGTCAAGAACAAGAAACTATCCGAGCTGGATCGCGACACTCTCTTCCTGAATGGGATGCCGGACAACCTTGCCAACCAGGTCCGACACTGTCTCTCTTTTGTCAAACCAAACCACCATCCATCGGACCCTTACCTGATGGATGACTGTGTGGAGGCTGCCAAGTTTCTCTTGACCGGTTCCACGCTTCGACCAAGTGCTCTTTCCCCTTTCAGTCCAGCTAATGTTTCACAGCACCCATCCACACCAGTCCCTGCTTGGACTGGACTGGCACCAAATCTCCCTCAGTCTGCTCCTCAGACCACAGTCCTTGCGGTCAAGCAAGAAAGCAACCTGCTTAACCGACCAGCAGTGCCATGGACTCAGACGTGTGCCTTCTGTGATGCTGTTACGCTTTGCCGTAGGCTAGGCGCGATCTCAAAGGAGTCAAGCGGACAGGGTGTCGGAAGCTTGGACGACGCAAAGTACCTCTAGCCGTGGTGCTACTAGAGGGCTTCCCTTGAGATGGACTCGAAGGGTGGACGAAGGCTGAGACAAGAGGATCAGACGAAGTCCGCAAGAACTCGTTGAATTGAGAAGATCAAGCTTAGTGTTACAAGTCGAGTACTACGGTTTAAATAGGCGAGCCGTGGTAATAGAAGAGAACTAGATGGAACACCATAGAACAAAGATGAGTCAGGTATAGAACTTGGTAGAACGCTGAGGAATGGTGGTGAGTCAGCATTTACAAAGCATGGATGTCGAAAGAACATCTAAGAACGTTATGAGTAATACAAGAGTAAAAGATTGTCGTCGGGCGGGGCTCGAACAGCGAGACGACAGAGTTCAAGACAAGAGGTGAGCATAAGGTTGAAGAAAGCATGAGAAAGGGAGACAAGGTAGGGGAAAAACGTAACATTACCCCCCCACGAGGGTCAAGCCACCGGCGCAGACACTTCTACAAGGCACAGGATCCCATCGCGGGTGAGCTGGTCACGTTGGCGAAGGCAGTGTCATCCCAAATGTCATTGTCCACCCCGGAGTCCAGGTTCGGAGAGTGGGAGCAGTGACGAGGGCAGCTGGGGACCATGCGCTGAGTCCCGCGGGAGCGGCGGGGGCCATGGTAAGAGCGATGGGGAGAGGAGGGGTGCGACGAGTGCGAGGAGGTGGGAGAGGTAGAGGGTGAGGGCGGCGGAGGAGTGCAGTGCAGAGGGCACTGCCGCTGAGAGTGGCCGGGACGGAAACAACAGCATATCGGGCACTGATAGACCCCACAGTTGACACGCTGGTGACCGAGACGGTGGCATTGGAAACAGGCTTCGTGAAACCGGGGGTGAGACGAGGGGAGGGGAGTATTGCCGAAATTCCCGGTCCAGCGGGCTTCGATGCGTTCGACGACGTTGAGCTCCTCAGAGTTCAACGCAGAGGAGGATGCCGAGGGGGTAGACACCGAGGCGGTGCCAAGATGGGTATAACGTGCAAGATCTTGGAGGTACCTGTCTAGGTCGCGCATGAAGTCTAACATGCCGAGCTGATAAAACACAAGGAGGAGTTGGGTCTCCAGCTCCATTTGGATATGCGCGAGGGTGTGGTTACAGAAGGTGGCATTGGTGTCGGTGGAGGCGGAGGGGGCGCGGACGATGGCGGTGAGTCGGGCCACCTGGAGGGTGGCGAGGTAGAGGGAATGGAGGGCAGATCCGTAGTCAAGATGGGCGCCAATAGGGACAGCGTACCGGGGATCGCGGAGGAATCGGAGGAGGGTGCGAGATTCCGCATCAGTGGGGAGATCGGGGCGCATTTGGTGGGCATGTTCGGGGAGATCTACGGCCTCAATGGTGCCAATATAGGTGGCGAGGCGAATGGGGGGTTCGGCAAGTTCAGGGATGGAGATGGCGGGCCGGGTTCCCCAGCCAGGGGTGGCAGCGCGGGAGGTGGGAGAGGAGGTGTCGTTGACGATCATTGCATGGGGGTTCAGAACAGAAGGAGGCGTATAGTAGGAAGGAGAAGGAGAAACACTTGGGATGCCAGTAGACACAGAAGGAGGAGTAAGGCGGCGAGACTGAGGAGTTGAACCAGGGTGAACCTCTCCGTCAGAGCCGTCGGAGACGGTGAGAGAAGAGATAGAGTCAAGAACAGAATCAGTAACAGACTCAGGAGGCGGTGGACCACCGAGTCTGGAGGGTATAGGAAGAATGAGTTCGGGGACATCGGAGCAAGGCATGACGCTGTGGGGAGTAGTCAATGGGTGGTTAAGCGGACTGGGGAGGAAAGTCTCAAGGGTAACACTTCTTATAGGCGGACAGGAGGAGTTTGGAGTTTTTTAGATTCCACTCGGGTTCCCAGGAGTCATCTTCTGCAGAGTATCCCTTCCATCGGATCAGGAAATGCCGTCGGGATGGGGGTCCCTGATGGCGGAGAATTCAATCCACGAGGTACTCCTCTTCAGGGCCTACGTGGTCAGGAGGGGGACGGGAGAAGTTCGGACCATGAACAAGGGTCTCCTTGGCAGGAGAGAGAAGTGAAGCATGGAAGACGGGGTGGATCTTCCAGGTTTTGGGGAGATGCAGTCGGTAGGTGATGGGGGAGAGAACCTTAATGATTTCAAATGGTCCTTCACGTTTCGGGAGGAACTTAGGGTCCTTCCGAAGGTGGTGGAGGTTCCTGGCCTCCAACCAGACCTTGTCCCCTAGGGCGAAGGGTTTGAAGTGTTGCCGGGTTCGAGCAGCCATGGTTGTTCGTGCGAGCTCATGGGCTGCTTTGGCTTCATCTCTAGCTTTGGTGAGCTGGGAGAGGCGGAGTTCCACTGCAGGGAGATTGGAGGGAGAGAGAACAGAAGGAAGGGGTTTTGGGTCATATCCCATTTGGAGGAAAAACGGAGATTGGTTGGTGACCGAATGGGGGCGGTGGTTATGGGCAAACTCGGCGAAGGTCAGGAGTTCGGTCCATGAGGTAGGGTTGTCCCCGCAAAAGATCCGAAGATAAGTTTCTAGTTCCTGATTCGTTTGTTCGGTTTGGCCGTCCGTCTGGGGATGATAGGCAGTAGACAGGCGGAGGTCATAGTTCAGAATGCGCCCCATTTCCTTGGCAAACGCTGAGGCAAACTGGGGTCCCCTGTCGGAGATGACACGATCGAAGAGTCCGAAACGTCGGTATACCTTGTGGAAGTAGAGGGAGGCAATGTTTGCTGCCAAGGCAGTTTTAGTGGTGGGACAAAATATGGCCCCCTTGAAGGCCCGGTCTACCCAGACGACTATCAAGTCTTTCCCATCCGAGATTGGAAGGTCGGTAATCAAATCTACCGTGATATCCTGGAAAGGATGGGATGCCGAGGTAGGAATGGGGGTTAGAGGCAGGGTACCGGGGTGAGTATTAGTCTTGCATTGTTGGCAGACCGCACACCCTTCTACATAATTTCGAACAAAAGACACTAAACCTGGCCACCAAAACTCGGTGGAGACTAGTTGGTGGGTTTTGAGGTATCCGGGGTGACCGGCGGATTCATGATCATGGCATCTCTGCAAAATTTCATGTCTAAGGTCTCCTTCAGGAGGGACGTAGACGCAGTCTTGATAGGTGAGGATTCCCTCCCGGTTTTGCCAGTCAGACAGATGGGAACGGAATGCTGCTGGGATATGTTCGTCCACTGCTTGGAGGGAGGTCAGGGCGAAAGGATCAGTGGCTGAAGCAGAGCGAATCTTGGAAGAGAGGGCGACGTCGATGACGTTGACGAAGAGAGATGGGGGGAGTAGAGTCACAAGAGAGTTGTCGGAGGCATTTTTTTGGGAAGTGATCGGTGCGTCGCGAGAGGGCGTTGGGACCGGCGAGTTGGGACCCAGGTACATGGATTAATTTGAGGTCGAAATTTGCGAGGTCGAGTAACCAACGAGCTTGTCGTCGATTCAAGGTGTGGGGTTCCCGGAAATAGGTAAGGTTCTTATGATCAGTGAACACTTGAACCTGGTGGGGGGATCCTCGCAGGTAGTGGGACCAAACTTTGAGCGCTCGGAGCACAGCCAAGAGCTCTCGGTCATGGATATCGTAGTTCCGTTGGGTAGAGTCGAAACTTTGGGAGAGGTAAGAACAGGGGTGCCATTCGCCGTTAGGGTCAGCTTGGAGAAGAATTCCTCCAGAGGCGTAGAGGGAGGCGTCAGTGGCGATAGCAAAAGGGGCGGAGAGGTCAGGGACCCGAAGAACCGGTTGAGAGGCAAACCTTGCCTTAAGGAGGTCGAATGCCGACTGGCAGGAGTCGTTCCAGGACCAGGTGATTGACTTCTTTGTGAGGTCTATGAGGGGTCGGGCTATGGTGGAGTAATCGGGGATGAATCGCTGATAAAAGTTGGTGAAGCCGAGGAAGGATCGAACATCTTTCACAGAGGTGGGGACGGGCCAATGGGCGATCCCGTCCAGCTTAGTGGGGTCCATGGCGATTTCATCCGGGCGGATGATCATCCCAAGGTACTCGACCTCGTCTCGGTCAAAGAAGCACTTCTCAGGTTTCAAGTGGAGGTGGAGTTCTTCCATCCGTTGTAATACCCGGTGGGTGCACTCAGTGTGAGTTTGCTGGTCGGGGGAGAAGATGAGGAGGTCGTCCATGTAGATAAACAGCCATCCTTCCGCGATGAGGTCTCGGAACGAGTCATTCATGAACCGTTGGAACGTGGGGGGAGAGTTGGTTAGTCCAAAGAACATGACATTTGGCTCAAATAACCCCCGGTGAGTAATAAAGGCTGCCTTCCACTGGTCTCCTTCCTTAATGTGGACATTGTTATAACCCCACCGGATGTCCATCTTGGTGAACACCTTGGCCCCCCGAATCCGATCCATGAAATCCTGAAGAAGGGGGAGAGGATATGCATCCCGGATGGTCTGCTCGTTTAAGCGTCGGTAATCCTGACAAGGTCGTAGGCCGGGTTTCTGCCCAGGTTGGGCTTTCTTCTTAACGAAGAAGAAAGGGGAGGCTTGCGGAGATTTTGAAGGGGAAATCTTGCCGGAGGCTAGGTTTTCATCGATGAACTTGTCCATTGCTTGCCGCTCGTCTGCCGAGAGAGGGTAAATTTTCGCGATGCGGGGAATGAACCCCTCTTTGAGGTTGATGGCATGGTCGTAGGGTCGGGACAGGGGAAGGACGTTTGCAGCTTCCTCGGCAAAAACTTCTTTGTACCTGGAGTATTCTTCCGGAAGGGGTGACGCGATTGGCGTGTCAGGGGAGAGGGCCAGGCTGGATGCAATGGAGAGACGGGAAATTACCGGGGCCAGGATAAATCGTGATCCGCAGTGAATAATTCGATTGATGGTGTACTGATCATGGGCGTGGGTGAGGAAGTCGCATTTGTCTTCCCATCCGTTATAAGCATACAGGCATTCGTCTTGGACAGAATTGACGAGGACATGACGGGGTGGGGGTCATGGGGGAACGAGGAGCTTCTCTTGCCTGAGGTAGGCACCCTGATGGAGGGAGAAGAGGAGTTTAGATTCATCGGTGGATTCAGCGATCTGAAGGGTCCGTTTCGTCCAATCGATGGTTGGGTTAGCTTTTTGTAGCCAGGGGAGTCCAAGGAACAAGTTATCTTTGCTTAGGTGCATGACATGGCAGGTAATCTGGTGAACGAGGCCTTTGGTGGAAACAAAAAGGTTGGTGATGTATCGGATTGCTCCTTTGGTGTTAGTGGTTCCGTCAGCGTTCTTGGCGTAGACCGGTTGGTCGAGTTTGGTCAGAGGTATTTTGTATTTCTTGGCGAATCCCCAGTCAATACAGCAGACATCCGCCCCACTATCGATCAGGGCGCGGGTTTCAACGGTTTGCAAAGTGTGCGAGGGAATAATAACTTGTACTGGGATTTGCATGGAATTCGTAGTAGAAGTTACAGATACCGAAGCACTGGGGAACTTAGACGTTGAGGCAGGTCCCCTTTTTAAAAACCCTGAGAGAAAGAAACCCTTCTGACCGCGACTCCGTCCTCGTCTTCGTCGGCATCGTCTGGGATTTCTTCTAACTTGGGGATATCCGAAGTGCCGACCGCTTTGACCGCTGGTTTCTTTCCCTTGGAGAACTTGGGGCAGCTAGTGGAAAGATGTCCGCCCTCGTGGCAGTGGAAACAGAGGTTGTTCTCGATGCATCGCTTTCGTTCAGCGGGGGTAAGCTTTGGAATGGGGGTGGTGCGTACGGCATCGACATCCATGGCGTCGGGATCAGGAGGGATGGTTTTCGGGGTGGAATGGAATCCATGGAAGACTTTCCCACTCCCTCGCTTCGCCAGGTCTTTGGCCCGTTCTTTCATAGCGGCAAAGTGGGCAGCCTTGGTATACCAATCTTCGATTTTGTCTGGGGGGGTCTCCATACTCTGAATTTTCCACATTAGTGGCTCTGGGATTCCGATGGCATAGTAGCTGATAAGGACGTTGGCATCAGTGACTTTAGAGATGGTGACGTGGTTTTGGAAACGGGCAGTGTATTCAGTGAGCGAGGGGGTGTAGTCTCCGTGCTTATTCTTGACCATCTTGGTCGTGGCGAGCCAGTGAAGGCTGGAGGCGATGGTGTCCTTTCGGACGAAGGACTTTGAGAAGGAGTCGCAAAAGTCAGCGAAAGTCCCTAGGTTAAGTGTAGCTTGGGCGAGGATCTTCTGACGAAAGGTGGCGGCCCAGACTTTGGCTGATCCCTTCTTCATGAATGATAAGGCATAGGCTACCTTCTTGGTGTCATTGTCGTAAACCTCAGAGTTTACTGCAAGGTAAAAGGTGACGGTCCTGAGCCAATCTTCAGCTTTGGCAAAGGATCCATCGAAGTCTTCGGGGGTCCTGAGATGGAGCTCAGTGGGTTTGGTGGTTGATGCTGCCGGCATAGCTGGTTGAGGAGGAGCAACTGACGGCGGTGGGTATGAGAGGGGGAATCCTCCGAAGGGAGGGTTGCGGGCTCGAGGGGTGGGTGAGGGTGGAGTCGGTTCCCTAGGAATGGTAAGTTCTGAAGAGAACCAATGTCGAAGAGTGAGTTCTTCCTCAGGTCCGAAGAGAGTGTCGAGATCTAGGTCCGGGTTTGTATCCGGGGATGACGCTGTATCTTGGGGGGCTTCCGACTCAGATAGGTCGGTGGGTGGGGGTTCTCGTGGTCTAGACCAACGAGGATTGATGGTGGGTCGCTGGGACGCAATGGTGATTCAGGGATTCGAGGGATCTGCTCACGGAGAGCATGCTCGAGAATCAAGGGGGGTATTGGAGCTACAATGGAGGTAGTCCACACGAGAGGAAAGCTTGATCTTTTGTTACGCTTTGCCGTAGGCTAGGTGCGATCTCAAAGGAGTCAAGCGGACAGGGTGTCGGAAGCTTGGACGACGCAAAGTACCTCTAGCCGTGGTGCTACTAGAGGGCTTCCCTTGAGATGGACTCGAAGGGTGGACGAAGGCTGAGACAAGAGGATCAGATGAAGTCCGCAAGAACTCGTTGAATTGAGAAGATCAAGCTTAGTGTTACAAGTCGAGTACTACGGTTTAAATAGGCGAGCTGTGGTAATAGAAGAGAACTAGATGGAACACCATAGAACAAAGATGAGTCAGGTATAGAACTTGGTAGAACGCTGAGGAATGGTGGTGAGTCAGCATTTACAAAGCATGAACGTCGGAAGAACATCTAAGAATGTTATGAGTAATACAAGGGTAAAAGATTGTCATCGGGCGGGGCTCGAACAGCGAGACGACAGAGTTCAAGACAAGAGGTGAGCATAAGGTTGAAGAAAGTGTGAGAAAGGGAGACAAGGTAGGGGAAAAACGTAACAGATGCCTTCGGTCACTATATGGGTGAATGTCCTCATGTGGAGGAATACATCTGGACTGGCAAGGCTAGCAGGGGGACAGATAATCATCTCTACCTAGCAGATGGACATTGCATCCTACGCATACCCAGATGCAATTGCCTGTGCGATTGTTTGGACCGGATTGTGTCTGAGCAAGCCATCACACCTGCGGCATCATCTATGATTCACGACCCTCCCCCACATATGACAATGGGTATACTATCCTTGACCTATCTGACTACTGATGTGCTTCTTGAAATAGAACCTTCTGCGTTCATGACGTCCATCAAGGACCATGAAAGTAACATTGATCCATCGCTTGCTGACCCTGAATTCCAGCCATATATAGTCCAAGCATGGGCGAGCTTCCAAACCGAGAAGGGAGCCAAGAGAAAGAAGGTTCGCTTCGACGGGATAGAGTTGCCAATGCGCAAACCCAACCAAGCGGCAACTGTTTCCGAGGAGATCAAATCTCCAGAGATCCAGAAGAGCTCTCGGGCTATCCCAGCGCCTTCCAGACCGGCTACCCCACCTGCGTCAGCTTGGACAGTGCCCGGTCCAAGCCGGTCCACTACTGGTCCTACCTCATCGGTCGCACCAGTCAATAGCACAAGTAAAGTTCCCTCTAAACCATTCATTGCTAACCCTGCATTCTCTCCCAATCCGCCTGTCGGGCAATATAGGTATTCCTTCCCTCTCGAGGACGAGACTGCTCCTAAGCGAGTTCTCGACTGGGTACTTGACTCGAGTGTCCCAGTTCCCGTAAGGGACCTCTTTGCCATGGCTCCTGAGTTCAGGAAGCAATTCCGCGAGCTCACCACTAGCAAGCGCATATCAAACACGAATGTAGTCCAGGTCAATGAGCTCTCTAGCCATGACCCCGGCACGGTTGAGCACGAGTTCAGTGATCGGGTCATCCGGAATACTGACAGTGACATTGTTGCTCATCATAGTTTGCCCCTTAGGTCGCTTGATGCGAAGGTACTTGGGACCGGTTGGTCGATTACCAGCGTCCTCGATTCCGGTTCTGAGATCGTTGCCATGCCCAAACGGGTATGGAAAAGTCTCGGACTGCCAGTCCGGTCTGACCACATCATGACCATGTCAAATGCGAATGTGTCAACTGAGTCCACTCTTGGCATGCTCGAGAACCTTCGGTTGGACTTTGGGGCCAGAGAGGTCTCTCTCCAAGTTCAGGTAATCCCTCATGCTAATTTCGATCTTCTGCTTGGTTGTCCTTTTCACTGCGTAATGTCCGCCACGGCCAAGGACTTTCTGGACGGTTCGCAGACGATCACGCTTCATGACCCGAACACTGGAAAGCTCTATAAATTACCTACCTGCCCTTGGACGGAAGGATGTCCTCGCTGCCGTCGTGGACAGCATTGTGCAAACCATCAATCCATTGTGGAGATGGGTTTTTAAATATTGATGATCCGCCGAAAGGTTGGGGAGAGCCTACAACATGATCTTCCTTTGTGTATTTCACCTCATTTCTCCATCCGTCCGTCTCATGTTTTTCATTCTGGTCATTTTCGGACTGATCTTCTCTTTTGTCAGACCGCTCCCCTTCCTATGATTACCTGTCCTCTACTTAGTCCACATTGAGCCCCCATCACATTGCAGCTTTACAATCCGTTTACCATTTCGATCTGGTCTGCCATTGTCTCATTTATAAACTGGTTGCTAAAAAGGTCCAGTTGGTCATGGCTCCTCTCACGGAGGAGTTCTGCATCGTCTGCCAGTTACCTGATAACCCGCTCAAAGGGTTGAAACCATTACCTACTCACCCACCCGATTTTACCCCAGGAGTCTGCTTCACCCAAGAGCACGCTGATGTGCTTGACCTCGATCCGGCGAAATGGCTTTGGCCAGAGGAACTGAAGTTGGTCCGGTGGCTCATTCGTGAACATGAGAAGGCCTTTGCTTGGACTCCAACCAAGTGGGGTCGACTTGATGAACGATACTTCCCACCAGTCAAGATCCCCATGGTACCACATACGCTGTGGGTCCTCCACAATATACCCATTCCGCCTGCATCTTGGGATCAGGCGATCCAGATTATCAAGGACCGGATTGCCTCCGGAGTGTATGAACTGTCTGTTGCAGCATACCGCTCTCGCTGGTTCTGCGTACTCAAGCAAGACGGGAAGACACTTCAGCTGGTCCATGACCTGCAGCCACTCAATGCAGTCACTATCCAGGATTCATCGGTCCCACCATTTGTTGAACATTTGGCTGAATCTTTCAGAGGATACACGGTTTATGGTATGATGGACCTGTTTGCGGGTTATGACCAGCGCCCCCTACACGAGGAGTCTCAGAACATGACTACATTTAACAGCCCGCTCGGACCGCATCGCCTCACTATGCTACCCATGGGACATACTAATGCTGTCCAGGTCTATCAGGCTGATATGTCATTTGTTTTGCAGGATGAGATCCTGCACCACACTCACCTGTTCATAGACGACATACCGGTCAAATCCGAGACAACCCGGTATCAAAGGGATGACGGCTCATATGAGACCATCCCCAAGAATCCGGGCATCCGTTTGTTTATTTGGAATCATCTAATCGTTGTCCACAGGATCCTGCAGTGGTTTGAGAATGTGAATGCCACGGTCTCGGCCAAGAAGTTCGTCCTCGCCGCACTGGACACTACTATCGTCAGACACAAGTGCATGTTCGAGGGTCGGATTCCCCATGAAACCAAGGTCCAAAAGATCCACAATTGGCCCGAATGCCAGACCCTCATGCAGGTCTGTGGTTTCTTAGGAACCTGTGGGGTGGTACGTATTTTCATCTGAAATTTTG
>JBBPSV010000798.1:0-13562 GCA_038093795.1 Retiboletus fuscus
TACCAGCAATGAGCCTAAAAGAAGACTAGAAGATATGACAATGATGTTGTAAGCAGAGTCTAAAAGGTTAAGCAAATATGAAAGTCATACAACTGTAATGGTTCTGAAGGTTCCGCTCTTCCGAGTCAGAAAGAGCACAGGAAAAAACTTGGGACTGGTTCTGGAACAGTGTTCCTGGAACCTGGTGCTTCCGAGTCTGGAAGAGCGTGGGAAAGTTCCAGAAGTGGTTCCAGAACAGTGGAACTTGGAAGTGCTGGAACTGTGTGACTTTAAGGTTGGATATTGTCAATGTTCAGCAAAACCCCTCATGAGTTCCCATCCACCCAATGACCGCAGAAACTCTTCCATGTCTTACTTGTCCACAGCCACCTTCTCGTCCTCGTCTGACTCTCATTCGAGATTCCAGCTCATACAACTCTGTCATACGATTTCCACTGAAGTAGTTGCGGACACAGCGGTGCTCGACATCATTGGTGTTGGGAGTTTATTGTAAACCCATCAAAGTCCCCGATGATATCGGTTGCGCAATGTAGACACACACCTCAAGAGTCTCTTACAAGCACTCTCTGCATGCTTCTATATCCAACGTCGTAGTATATTCTCCCAAAGGTCCTACTCCTGCCACTCTCAGAGTTGCAGCTTGGTTTAAAAAAGCCATCGAACAGAAGAGGTGGGAGTGATGGGAGTGGTGGGTTCAATCCAGTTTTCACCATGAGGTGGACAGCCAGAATAATCAAGACACGCACTCGACCCCCATAGGCTTTTTCAATATGGCATCTATATCCTTGAGCCAACGCAGAGCAGTTGGAGTATGGTCTTCCCCAGCTAATCGTCAGGAAAGACAGTGAATGTGCGGGAAACTGCAAACAGACTGTCCAGACGTGGACAGTGTTACACTTGGCCTGGGTAGGGTCGAGCGTAGACTCAAGGGGTTTCTAAGGACTAAGGAAGTACCAGCGTTCTTGATGCTACGGTACAACGAGGGACCTTCGGGCGAGGTATCTGCTCACGGAGAGCACGCTCAGCGTCGAAGGATACGAGGAGTCTGATGAGGACGAGTCTTATCCCGGTCTTGGGAGATCGAGCGTAGGAGTTATCAATGGTAAGATTGAGTAGCTCTAGCTTAGGGAATACAGGCGTAGAGACTACGGTTTATATATGCGAGTCATGGAATGTCATGGAAGCCCGTAGAAAGGACGGGTCGATGCGGGATGAAGGGAGATGTGACTTGGGGAAACATAAGGACTCGGGATGAGTTGAAACGAGTCACATCCGCTGCGGATCTGTCGATCAATGTCGATCAGAAGCAGCTGTCTATCAAAGATTATCATGAAACGAAGAAGTGGCTGGAATGGCCCGAAGTGATAATGACAGCGGGGTCATTAATCGGAAATGAAAAGAAGATGCAGTCCGTGGGAGTATCAACCTACATGCTGCGTGAGGGTAGTCTGGGTGAGGCCAGGCGAGATGGATAGCGCTCCATCGAGACTAAGCTAAGTAAAATAAAGGAAAGAAATGAACGGGGCCAGGTCAACTTGTAACAGACAGTGGATGTATTGTTCACTTGGTAGTGGCATGACGCATGGGCATGTCCTCACCGAGGTGACCGACGGATGGCCTGTTAGTGAACTTGAAATCTAGGCAA
Organism: Retiboletus fuscus; assembly: GCA_038093795.1. Lineage (NCBI taxonomy): Eukaryota > Fungi > Basidiomycota > Agaricomycetes > Boletales > Boletaceae > Retiboletus > Retiboletus fuscus. The sequence goes on from JBBPSV010000798.1 coordinate 1,646, forward strand.
CATTGGCGGCAGAACAAGCTGAGTTCCTTGCCTGGCCATCCCAGAAGAGGTATGCATACCAAGACAGCAATGTCCTCAAGAATTGGGCTAACGAGTTGGTCACATAGGTATGATGGAATAGATCCAAACACATACCTGGATCCTCACCTCTGTCTGAGACATCATATATGACAATGCACTGTAGAAAAACAACGGAAAGTTCAGGTTAACTTTCCTATATGTGAAGGGTACATTCGTTCGTCCCTATAAGGAGGTCCAAAGGCGGAGGTGGTATGCCGGATGGAAGGTGGTCCAAGGAAGAAGGAGAGGGTCTGAAGGTAATCCGGACCGAGAATTGGTAGTCCGGAGGTACGTGCGATAGTCCAGACTTGTTAGTCCAAGACAAAAGGTGGTCGGTGACAGTGAAGACGATGGGGATGTGCGGATGGATGGACATGCGGTGCGGAAGATACGTGCAAGGAAAACCGGAAGATGATTTCAAATGGGATGTACAAGACTTTATAGTCTGGGCATATCCCGGACTGTGAAGGGTTGATGAAATGACAAGTACAAACTCTAAAAAGTGGGGGGAATATGAAATGATACGTTGTGATGACGGTGACATATGTCCGAGACCAAAAAGGATATATCGAAACGACTACAAAGTGATAAGGTGAAACTGACACGGACCGGACTAAGACAACGTGGACCGGATTGACTTGGATGGACTCGGATTGACTCGGACGGACTTGGATTGACTCGGACAGACTCGGATAGTTGTCGGATATGCTCCTATACGAGAACAGAGATCCCCAGATCTCTACAGCGCCATTAAGTTAGAGCAACTTTTTCAGCCATAGCTGTATGTCTGCAACTACATTGTACCTGGTCCTTGAAAGCAGGGGGTGGACAACATGTTGAGAAACCGCCATAATGACCAGTATGTCACACCTATGTTTATTAGCGTTCAGAGAAGCAGCAGGCTCTGACCGTGCCAAAGAAGCCAGTCGATCAATTGTCTTCAGAAGCAAGAGCTTTGAATGGTTCTTACTCCCGAAGACTCCTGAAAGAGAGCAAGTGCACGAGGTTGTTGGGCCTGCTTCTCCAAGGATCCGCTTGTCATATCCAAGTTGCTTGTGACCTCGTTCACTGTAGCTGTGTCCAGAGTAGTAGCATCCTCAAGCCGATGTGATGTCTGCATCAAACTGAACAGCAAGTTCTGGGTATATGGCACAGGGGTCGTCGACAGGAACATAAAGTTGCAAGAGCTGATACCACATGATGGAATGACCTTACCCAAGCCACTCGACAACTAGAGGCCCGTGGGCTTCAAGAGCAGTAACAGCAAACAGTATCACAAACTATTGGTTACTCACGTTCAAGTTCTTATGGTCAAGCAACTTGCCAACGTTGATTTCAAACTTACAAAGAATATCACCCTCCCCTAGCATTAGACCCTACTCAATCAACGCAAATACTGGAAAAGATATCATTGGTGGCCGATTGGATGATCATGGATCTCATCAAGTAAACAGCAAGCAACACGGGCAGCATAGTTACTCACAGTACAATCTCATCACCCCATTCGTCTACATCCTTGCCTACCTGCATGGGATTGTTCGAAGTTTGCAGGTTCAGGTTTTCGCTGTTGACCGCAATGTAGAACCCGACAGTGGTACTACTCAGCTTTGATGACAATATCTGTTGCATGAATGTCCGTCCCAGCCATGAGCCGCTGATCGCTTGAGTTCATAGTACACAACTTACAAGAAATTAGGATACGTTCCATTATGTGGCCAACCATGGACTCAAAGGTACACCTTTCCGGATTCAGCTCATGCGATCTCTCTCGTTCCTGAGTTTTATTCAGTAGCTGAGAACGAGAAACCTAGTGGGCTTCACCAACACAAAGAGGACGAACTATGTAAGAGAGAAACATGCTTAAATTGGGCCAGAGTCACCCATTGACTATGCCACATTGCCCTCCTGGCCCACTCCCCATGTGAAAAATCTCTGTATGCAGAGCATGATACCAATACAGATGAGAATTTTGTATTCCAGTGCCATGAAATTTGAAGGGCAGATAACACTGTAGCCCCGTCAGCGATGGTTTGTGGATGCATTCCCTGGATTTTCACTTTCGTTGCATGCGCTGTTCGGGTTCATGCTTTTAGGAGCTCCTCTGTTGACACCACACACAAATGAGGGGAGATGGGCCATCTACGGAGCGCTTCACGTTCCCAACTTAGTCGAGTCGGTCACATGCTGTAGTGTCACCACAACCACTGCCACCACCATCTGGGGCAGACCATCTCCCAGCCTGGTCCAACGCTCATTTGTACAGTGATCCCTGGTCACTTGAGCCAGCAAAATTTACAAGCTTTCCAACATGCAGCAACAACAAATAAATTAGATCAGATGGCTTAAATACCATTCCTCATACATTAGCTGCATGCACAAAAAAAATAGAGACCATCCATGCCAGGTGAATGCAGTATTTTTTTCGTTGTGTTATTGTATGTTCCTGGTCACTTGAGCCAGTCCAAAAGTAGCATATCAATAGCTTATGTAACTATCTGTTGTATGAAGCCATCTTATCATTGATCATCTGTCATCCAGTCACCACTCTTGTTCCCACTTTCTTCCTCATGGTCACCACCATCCCCATCATCATTGAAGGCTGGCCTTGGAAATGATCCCTCAATTTTTCCAAAAACTGGTTTTTTCCAGCCTACCCACTGCCCTTCAGCTTTTGCCTGGTCCTTTTCTGTGTTCCATGCAGCAAGAGCATCTTGGTGCTCACCATCACCCCACCATATCCTGGTTTCATCTTCCACTCACCTCAACTGCTCAGCAAATCTCCTGATGGCTTCAGCAATAGCTTCTTCTTGTTGCTCAGATTGCAATTGTCTTTTCTTGCTGACAAAGCATGCATGACCAACCATTAATGTAGAATGAATATTGTATTGTAACTGAGTGTACAGTGTCTAAAAATTGAAGAGTTGACCAAGATCCAATGCCATCATAGTTATCCTAAGATAAGGTAGCCAACAAGATATGATAAACAAACAAATTGTATACACATTCAGCATGTCACTGGCAAGCTATCCCACATGTTGATAATGGATTACTATTGAGAAAATGTCATGAACAGTTGATTGCCAAGTCCCTATGGCATGAAGTTGCCATACATATGTAACACACCCTCATATGACACACAAATGCTCACTTTCACACACATTCTCAGCAATTACTCATGAACAGACAATAGTGTAGACCTCTATTAATTTTTACAGCTTCCTATATACATCCCTGACAAGCTACAGTAGTTGTAGTGCAAGTCCAATATGAATCGCATGCATGAGGATCAATTGGCTCAAGTGACTGGGGTGGCTCAAGTGACCAGGGATCACTGTAATTTCCTCTTTTTGTGGCACTAGGCCCAAGAGATGCCAAATGCTATAGCCTGGTTTACTTGATTTGAAAAGGCACTATGGCTCACAGTTCAGACTGCAGACAACATCAGTATTGTCCAGGCCTGGCTCGGTGACATAGAATCAACATGCCAGAGGCTTCCAGATCACCCTGGACCACTCCCACCGATGGATCCGGGTCTGTCCATCACTTCTAGACTCGTACCTTCGATAAGCGTGACAGAATGAAATGTGACAGTCTATGTCCGACTTGGACGAGTACAATTAATGACTCGAGAAGAGGTCCATTGGTACATGAGTGTAATAGCTGAGGAGGTCACGGTAATAATGTATTTGTCCCTGAGTCTACTGTTTCGGCTGTCCACTGCGACGCTTCACAAACCAACATGGATAAAAGGGACCCAAGATAAGAACGGTGCACCCGACTTGCGAAGTCGCTTGACGGCATGATGTAATGCTTCTGCAGCCTCCCTGGTGTCTGGGACCTTGCCATCCCGGAAGAAGTATTTGTATACGTCCTCTGTCACCCTCAGCGCATCGTTGTCCATGATTGTCCACATCGTCGCAATCACACCCCTGTACCCCGCAAGAAGCATCCCGGCTGCGATATGGATCGCTTCTTCAGAAAGTTTTTCGTCTCCCGTTGCTGTTTGGCACGCGGACAGGAAAGCAAGACCGCCATGAGGACGCGACAATCGAACGATGTCCGAAACCTTGAGACGTCGACCCTCAGCGAGTAGGAGGCCACTGTCCAAAGGATTCGTGCGGTCTTGTGTGCCGTGACATGCGAAATGAACCCAGTCCGACTCCTTCATCTTCCCCATGACGTCCTCGACGGTCCCATCTGCCTCCTGGAATACGGCGAATGGCGACGAAGATGTCAGCTCTCTAATGGTCTCCATCTCCTTTTTCACACCGGTGAGGTGAGCCTGCCCGTCAGTACTCGGCTGAGGGACACCAAGCAAGCGAACATTATTTGAAGTCACCGCTGAGTTTTCCTGCAGTGGCAATCCAAGCGCACTCATGCTAGGGATGTAGGAAGAGATAGCAATGTCTGAAAGTTTGGGACCCGGATTGGCGGTACCATAATGACCTGCGGCATGGATCGGGAGAAATGTAAACGGCCCGGTTGGGCACCAGAAAATGCGAGGAAGTTTAGGGCCTGATGTCTAGAGATTGTCTGTCATCTGCCTAGAAATCCCGATCGACTTGGGGTTCACATACCGAGAAAGCGAGGACCTCAAGAATTGGGCTGACGACATTGTCCCAAAGATATGGTAGAATGGATCCAAATACTTCATGTTGGGTCATATCTGGAATTCTTGCACCTCTGTCTGAGCCATCACGTACGATAATGCGGCCATTAAGTTGAAGCAACTTGTTTAGCCGTAGTTGCATGTCTGCAACTACATCGTAACTAGTGTTCGAAAGTGGGACATGGATGACGCGTTCAGACCCTGTCACGACGATCAATGCATCACATCCATGTTCACTAGTGTTGAGAAAGACGACAGGCCCTGAATGTGCCAAAGAAGCGAGTTGATCGATCGTCTTCGGAAGCAAGAACCGTTCGAAGCCAGGTAGGGCTCGTATCTGTGCGAGAAGGCCCTGCCGTGAGACAGCAAGTGCATGATGTTGTTGGGCTTCCTTCTCCAAGGATCCATTTGTCATATTTGACTTGCCCGTAACCTCGTTGACTGAGGATCTGTCCAGAGTAGTAGCACGCTCAAGCTGATATGATATGTGCTCAAACTGAGCAGCGAGCTCAGGGTATACGATACGGAGGTCGTCGACGGGAGTACGAAGTTGTGAGAGCTGAGTCCACACAATGGAACGACCTTGCTCAAGCCACTCCACAGAAAGATCAGCTCTGTGTGCTTGGAGAGCAGCAGCAGCAGCATCACATGCCATTCTTGCAGCTTGGAGAAGTTGATCGTAACGAGCATGGAGAGGCAATCCTATCCATGCTAGTTGGGGAAGAAGATCAACAGCAACCATGTATGGATCCAGAAGAGACAGAGGGTCATGTCGCGAAAGGCGAACATACTCGATCCAAAGTTGGGATGCTCGAAAGCGATGGTGAGATTGACCTGTGGAAGACCGAGCTGCGTGGGAAGAATATAAGATGGCCTAGGAAAGGTCAGAACTGGAAGGGTCACCGGAGTGTCGGAATCGTTCCAGGAGTGAAGGAGTAAGGGAGTTCAGCCAGAAAGGCATCTTTGGGTGATCATCAGGTGTAAGCTGCACCGCATCCTCGTGACTGGATATGGACTTGTTCAGGTCGATGACATCTCCAAATCGCTCATGGCGAGCTGAGAGCGAGATGCCAAGGTTGTTTAGCCGTAAAGGCTTGTCTGGATGATCATGAGGTGTAAGCTGCACCGCATCCACATGCCTCGATATTGACTTCTCTAGGTCGGCGACATCCCCGAAGTGCTCATAGCGAGCGAAGAACGAGCAACCGAGGTTGTTTAGCAGTGAAGGCTTGTCTAGGACATCATCAGGTGTGACCCTCACCACATCCTCGAACATTGATATTGTCTTCTCCAGGTCGACGACATCTCCAGAACGCTTACAACGAGCTGAGAGTGAGTGGCCAAGGTTACTAAGCAGCATGGGCTTAGTTGGATGATCATCAGGCGTGAGCCGCACTGCGTCCTCTTGCCTCCATATGGATTTCTCTAGGTCGGCAACATCTCCAAAGCGCTCATACCGAGCCGAGAGCGAGCGGCCGAGGCTGTTTAGCCTTAAAGGTTTGTCCGGATGGTCATCAGGCGTGAATCGCAGCGCATCTTCGTGCCTTGATATTGACTTCTCCAGGTCGCCGGCGTCTCCAAAACGCTGATACCGAGCTGACAGCAAGACGCCAAGGTTGCTGAGCCTTAAAGGCTTGTCTGGATGATCGTCAGGTGTGAACCGCACCGCATCCTCGTGCCTCCATATGGACTTTTCCAGGTCGACAACATCTCCAAAGCGCTCGTATCGGGCTAAGAGTGAGTGGCCGAGGCTGTTTAGCCTGAGAGCCTTGCCTGGATGATCATCAGGGGTGAATCGCAGCACACCCTCCTGCCTCGATATGGACTCTTCCAGGTCGCGGACATCTCCAAAGCATTCATACCGACTTGAGAGCGTGAAGCCAAGGTTGTTTGACCGTGAAGGCTTGGCTGGATGATCATCGGGTGTGAGCCGCAGCGCATCCTTGTGCCTCGATATGGACTTCTCCAGGTCGACAACATCTCCAAAGCGCTCATACCGAGTTGAGAGCGAGAGGCCAAGGTTGTTTAGCCACAAAGGCTTGTCTGGATGATCATCAGGCGTGAGATGCACTGCATCTTCGTGCCATGATATGGACTTGTCCAGGTCGACGACATCTCCGAAGCGCTCATACCGAATTGAGAGTGAGAGGGCGAGGTTGTTTAGCCTCAAAGGCTTGTCTGGATGATCATCAGGTGTGAGCCGCACCGCATCCTCGTGGCTCGATATCGACTTCTCCAAGTCGACTATATCTCCAAAGCGGTCATACCGAGTTGAGAGGGAACAGCCGAGGTTGTTTAACCGTAAAGGCTCGTCTGGATGATTATCAGGTGTGAGTCGCACCGCATCCTCATACCTCGACAGAGACTTTTCCAGGTCGACAACATCTCCGAAACGCTCATACCGAGCTGAGAGCGAGCAGCCAAGGTTATTTAGCCATAAAGGCTTGTCTAGATGATCATCAGGCGTTTGCTGCACCGCATCCTCGTGGCTCGATATCGATTTCTCTAGGTCCACGACATCTCCGAAGCGTTCATACCGAGCTAAGAGCGAGAAGCCGAGGTTGTTTAACCGTAAAGGCTTGTCTGGATGATCATCAGGTGTGAGTCGCAGCGCATCCTCGTGCCTCGATATGGACTTCTCCAAGTCGACGACATCTCCAAAACGCTGATACCGGGTTGAGAGCGAGAGGCCAAGGTTGTTTAGCCATAAAGGCTTGTCTGGATGATCATCAGGCGTGAGGTGTACTGCGTCTTCATGCCTTGATAAGGACTCCTCCAGGTCGACAACATCCCCAAAGCGCTCATACCGAGCTGAAAGCGAGCGGCCGAGGCTGTTTAGCCTTAAAGGCTTGTCTGGATGATCATCAGGCGTGGATCGCAGTGCATCCTTGTGCCTCGATATTGACTTCTCCAGGTCGCCGACATCTCCAAAACGCTCATACCGAATTGAGAGCGAGAGACCGAAGTTGTTAAGCAATGAATGCTTGTTTGGGTGATCATCGGACGCGAGCCGCACCGCATCCTCGTGCCTTGATATAGACTTCTCCAGGTCGACGATATCTCCGAAGCGCTCATACCGAGCGGAGAGCAAGAGGCCGGAGTTACTAAGCAACAAAGGCTTGTCTGGATGATCATCAGGTATGAGCCGCACCGCACCCTCTCTTATTGATATTGACTTCTCCAGGTCGGCGACATCTCCGAAGCGCTCATACCGAGTTGAGAGCGAGTGAGCAAGGTTGTTCAGCCGTAACGGCTTGTCTGGATGATCATCCGGGGTGAGCCGCACTGCATCCTCTTTCATTGATATTGACCTTTCCAGCTCGACGACATCCCCGAAGCGTTTATAACGAGTTAAGAGCGAAAGGCCAAGGTTGTTTAACCGTAACGGCTTGTCTGGATGATCATCCGGCGTGAGCCGCACCACATCCTCGTGCATCAATATGGACTTCTCCAGGTCCGCGATCTTTCTGAAGCGTTCATAGCGAGCTGAGAGCGAGCGGCAGAGGGTGCTTAACCACAAAGGCCTTTCTGGATGACCATCCGGCGTGAACCGCACGGCATCCTCGGATATTGATATTGACTTCTCTAGGTCGACAACCTCTCCGAAGCGCTCATACCGAGTCAGGAACCAGTCCCCAAGGTTGTTTAGCCATACAGGCTGGTCTGGATGCCCATCAGGTATGACCTGCACTATATCCTCCAACATTGATAATGCCTTCTGCAGGTCGACATCTCCCAAGTGCTGATCGCGAGTCGAAAACGAGTTCCCATAGCTGTTTGACCGTGAAGGCTTGTCAGGATGGCTGTCAGAGGTGAATCGATCTACAACCTCTAGCATCAAGGTTGCCTTCTCAGCGAGATCGATGATGTAAACATGGAAACACAACAGAATGTAGAAAAAGACAGAGAGGATGTTGAGCAACGCATTTCTGGAGACATCAAGGACCCATTGCAAGGCAGCACCCACCTTTTGAACCTTCCTATCATTGTTGAAGTCATTCTTGATGGTTTTAGGAGTCTCCGTCCACTGGATCAACTCGGACTTTACAGCACTACCGAGTACGAGAACCGCTGCGTGGTATGCATAGCTATTCGCCAGGGAAACACCCAGTACGTTGGAGAGGAGTGCCCGGGCCTCTATCCCGTTAGCTTCATCGTGCTGCCTTTCAGAGTAAGCTTCAAGAGCTATTCCGAGACCGAGTAATGCCAATCTAAAATCTGGGTGATCAACAGGGCGGAGGCGAATCACGGTCCGATACAAATTAACTGGAGTATCGAAATCGCGAAACACGTCGTTCACTCCGGAGTAAATCAATTTGGTAGTAGCCAGATTGAACAGGACAGTCTCACGACTGGGATGGTCCGGTGGGCATATGTCTCTAGCTTGTTCGAAATGTTTGATAGATTCGTCGAGATCTTTATCCTCCTGAAGTTTGCGATAACGAATGAATGCTCGATGGCCCCTCTCCATCAATTCCCGTAGCTGGTGCATCTCTTCTGACTTGAACAGCTAGTGACACCGATCAGCGTATGGTCAATGTTGAGTGAAAGCATTCTGCTCACATCAGACGGAGTTGCGTAATCGTTCCGACCACAAACGCGTCTCTCGATTTTGATTTCAAGAGACATGCGTGAAGAAACCTCCCCGCCACTTTGTTCGAAAAATCTGATAGCTATGTGATGGTGTTTAGGTGTCGGGAGGAAAGGTACATGATGTTACTCACGTTCAAGCTCTCCGTTATGGCTAAGTAACTCGTCAACATTGATTTCGAACTTGCAAAGAACCTCTCCCTCCCCTAGCGTTGGCCCCAACTCGAACAACGCAAATACTGTAAGAGATATCCTCGCTGATCGATCCGACGGCCTTGAACCTCATTGGGCAAGTGGCAAGCGACACAACAGTGTAACAACTCACAGTACAATCTCGTCATCCCATTCAACAACATCCTTTCCTACCGGCATGAGCTTGCTCGAAGTTCGCTGGTTCATGTTTCCGCTGTTTACCACAACATAGAACCAGACAGGGATACGCCTCAGTTTGATGGCCACATCCGTTGCACGAATGCCTGTCCCAGGCATGAGCGATCGCTCGAGTTCGCGGTAAGCAACTTACGAGTGATGAGGATACATTCTATTTCGTGCTCAACCGTGGGCTCCAAGGAATACCTTTCCAGATTCAGCTCAGGCGATCTCTCTCGCTCCCGAGTGCGATTCGGTAGCTGCGATTCGGTAGGGGTAGAGTCACCTAAACGGTCCTCATCCCTGAACGGGACCAGGCAAGGGATGCAAAGAGTAAAAAATCTAGTGAGCTTCATTAGCACAGAGAGGACGAACTATGTGAGAGCGATACATGCTTAAATTGGGCCGGCGTCAGGTTTTGAGGTCACCAGCCTACACAGCAAAAATTCTCAATTAAGCTTTGACCACGCCGCATTGTCCTCCTGGCCCACGGCAAGTAAAAGCATGACATCCTCCTCACAAAAAATTCCCACGTGCAGGTGGTTGCAGCACAGATGAGGATTTTGTATCCCAGCGCTCTGACACTCGAAGGAGAGATGTGACGGGCAAGTTCGGGCTTCGGCACCGAAAATATAAATCCCTAGAGGAAGTCGCAAATGAGCATAGCCCACGATGACCATAGTGCACGATCACCGCATGGGAACGAGAAAACGCTGGTGGGCACCCGAAAGGTTCGGCTAGATCGTGGGATCATACCTTTATGGTGGCGGCCACCCTCCTTCTCCAATACCCATGACCACTCTCGCGGAGGGTCACTGCCGCATACCCACTGTGGTCACTATTTGTGCCAACTCCCTCTGTCTGGTAAGTGAGTGGTACTAGTTCACCTAAACGGCCCTGGAAAGGCAGTGGTCGGAGTAGCGGTTAAGCCCTGATGAGAGCTTTCGCGCTCCCTTACCCAGCCTCTGCCCAGATTATACACCCTTGGAGAGGGGTGACTGACAGATGTAGCAAATGGGTTCGACAGCCCGGGTTGTCCCCCCCTTGCACATTGTCTTATCCTCAAGGTCACACCATCGGCGCTCTCTGGACGCCTACCTACCGACGTTCGAATCGAGCGAAGTCGTATTGGTGACCGGAAGAAATGTATCCGTCGAGTTTGACCTTGTCATCTGGGACCCGGCCCGTCCAAAAGGTGAGGTGTTGATACTGCACAGATGACAGACAGAGTATGTACATCACACGGAGAAGGAAAACAGGCTCGAGCCAAGGAGAGTACTGTCGTGTCCGTTCTGACCAAAAGGACAGCCCGCAAGGACGGTAGACCATGGATTGTCTAGTGCGATACTATCATATATGGGGATAGCATGCGACAAAACAAGGGACAGTCGCATCGAGAGCGAGGTGCATGATGTTTCTCTTTTCATGTTGATGTGTATATGTTCATGCGGAATAGCCCCTGTCAGACTCAGAGGTGAACCTGGAAAGCGTCGAGTGTGAGTGGTAGGCATCAACAAGAGATGTGAGCAGTCATTACCGACATGACGCGCATAGATCGCCAACACACCGGAAGGGGGCCAGCCTGGTAGTGGATACATTGCCATGTCGAACCCCCGAGAAACGAAGAGGGAGTCTAGAACAAGAACCCAACCATCTCGATCATCCCCCTGGGTTCTACCCTCTCATTTTGGACTCTACCCTCCCTTGTGGCTCCCTGTGTGGCCTTGAAGTCTGACCTGCCGATCCTAGACCCAGCAGCCATTTTTGGCGAGGTCGGATAAGTGCTGCCAGGCTGTGTCATCGTCGCCCGACGGACGCGCGGCATGCCATTGAACTGGTTGTGAGGTGCAAAGGGACGGGCAGCAGTGTGGGGGTCTGGCGGACGTGTTTCGTCCTTTGTGGATGAGGCAAGCCCGCGCATGCGGCGATAAAGGTGACCGTATGCACACCCTCGTCAGAGCTGATCGAGAACGTGACTGAGCTGGCGTCGTCTGATTAGCTGAGAAGACGCGTGACAGAGCGTGTCCGTCCGTGTTGTTGGATGACGTGGGAGTGGATGGGTTGGACGTGCTGTGGTGGGGGTGGTGGGGAAGATGCGGTGGCTGGGACCTCGTCGCAGAGTTTGCGACGTAGCTGTTCAAGCTTGGGGCGTCAGTGGGACAGGTCAGAGGGTGCTTCCAATGCAGAGGAGCCTGGTGCAGTGGGAGACCGACGCACCGTGGGAGACCGAACTGCGGTGCGTCGTCACCGAGACGGGGCTCATCACGAACATAGGTGAGTCGGGTGCAT
>JBBPSV010000799.1:0-13550 GCA_038093795.1 Retiboletus fuscus
TTGTAAAGACACTCGAGGCTATCTACCTAGATACCGCTTGCTTACTCTCTCCCATCGTCGTGCCTGGCAAGGTACGTGTTTTTCTCTGCCCATGTTATCCTCTGACTTACTGTCGGCATGTAGAAGCGTGCAGTTCAGGGCATCGTCAACGTGATGGCTCTATTCCTGCCAGATACGCACTTTTTCATCAACGCCTAGACTTAGGGCTACGAGGACGTTCTCAAGGCCATCGCACACGCGTTTCATTGCAAGGAATCCAGTTCCATGTTTACCATGTATTACTTACCGAAACCCTTCGTATGCGCTTGGTATATTTTATTCTACGTGGCTACTTTGTTTAAATTACTCGCATATATGCATTGCTTACCTCTTTGGCATTACAGACTCACTTGAACTGGTGCGAACACTCGATTTATTCATGTGGTTCAGATCCTTTTTTGCGTGCCCTCCGTACGCGTGATGGCTGCTTCCACTAGATTCCATGCATCTGAGCGGTTTGATCGCTGCTCCTTCGTGGATGTCCCTTCCTATGTGGCTATGGAACCAAAGGCGTTTTGGCGCCGCCTAGCAAGGCAGTGTAAATGCAGTAAACATGAGCTGTGCTCGCTGGGAGAACTACCAAGCTAACATCAGGTGGCGAATCTCGAGAGGTGAAAGCGTCGACTCATTGGTAAGTCGTGATGAAACGTAATATTGTTCCCTCATTCTCGTTGCTCATATTATCCCATTTGAAGGTCGTTCCGTTGTCCCACCCCTCCTCCCCTTCCCGAGCTCATGAATTTCGTGACGTCTTGCTCGGGACCCAGTCCAATTGTGTAGTACGCACATTGACACAAAGCTGCATCGTGTACTGTCTGTGCGCTATTCGAGTGATCAGCTCGGATCCGGCCGCCAATATGTGAAGCAGCTAAAATGAACAACAGCCTTCAGATCAGTTCTTCCATCAGAACTTCGACGAGCCGCATCTGGTCCAAGTGTGTCAATCAATAACTATCGCTGTGCAGCAATATGCCCTATGGTGGTTAGGCTGAAATGTGTGAACAGTACAGTTGCGTCTCGATGTACGTACTACACATACAATTAAGCAGGGTTCCAAACAAGGTGTGACTCACAGTCTGCTTTTGTAGGCCATTCGAGAGCAGTGATTGGAGGATGGTGTGCAAAAAGGGAATCAAGGGTCCTTCCAGAAAAGAACTGGGTGTAGCGCCACGGTCCATTACCCAGAGACATTCATTGCTGAGTAAAGGCATCCTTGAGAGAGGACCTTTAAGTTAGACAACTATCCGCAGTCAGCCAGTCTGACGATATCGCGGCCAACTTTTCTCCGTCGCTGGGGATATTCTTTCTGCTGAGCGTTCAATTCAGCCTCGGCGATCCTCGAAAGTGACATGTTTTGCCCATAGTTTCTAGATCATCACCCGAAGCTGATAGTGTGAGAGAAAACATCAGCATCAATTATTAGGTCTGATCATGTCCTGAATGACCGGAACTCTCAGAATCAAAAGTTTTTGGGTTGCCATTTATTATGCGAAAGAACTGAGCAGCGTGGACACGCAACCCTGTTTCATGACGTTGCTGTATTTCTGATCCAGCCAGTCAAGTGCGTTCAGGTTCGAACTTGAAGGATGTGTGACCGGTCGTACGTCAAGACGTGATAGTTGTTTGTACCACGCTGGGCGACAGGGTATAAAAACGGGATCGAGTCGGTATGAGTGTAACACTAATTGCATCCACATCCACTTCCAAGCTCTGAACGACATGTCACATTGGATAGGTTCAAGTAACCCCTGGGGCTACGGTGCCTCCGATATCATTAATGACCAAGCTGCAACTAAGGCCCCTTTGTCCTGCACAAGTATGTTGTTCTGTGTAAGCCTCACCACGTTGACACCATTTTTAGGGCTCAATTGATCCATTTCTGACCGAGAATGCTTGCGATATCATCAACCAGCAAGCTGCAGTTGAGGAGACTGTAAGTCTCTAGTACCATGTAGGCCTCATCCTGATGACACTGTTTTAGGAATGGATTAGGTGGCATTGGTATTTCCATGCTCGCGATATCATCAATAAGCAAGTGGCAGCAGCAGCTGTCTAACATATGTTTGTGGTATGGTGTAAGCTTTATTATCATAACAGTGCATTGCAGGGTTCACCTCACCATACCTCCTGGAAGGTTCCTGCCTCTGATCTTGCAATTGCAGGAAGATTTGAGTGGTGAATTGAATTGTAGTACCCAAGTCCCAGACTTCTGAGCATAGTGTAATATCTATTGTGTCAGCATTGTATATTTGAAGAATCTGAAAGCGTGTGCTTGTGTTTCACCAATCTGACATTCAAGACAATTGATTGATTGTTGGTTTGCAGGTAAATAGCATACCCATGTAGTTTTGTCATTGTGGAATGCATTCATGTGTGATCCAGGGTGATCTGAAAGTTGCATAGGGGGGGAGAAGTATGACTGTGTTAGCATGGCTTGGGATGACTGAGTCCAAGCAACTCACCATGGTGGGCAGATGGAACTTCGGATCGCCTAAAGTTATCTCATCTGAAAAATTCTGTGGGATCGTAACTGCCACCTTGCTCAACAAAATTGCTGGCGAGAGCATTGTAGGCTGGTCACTGCGATACCACTCCATGTGCCCACATAATTTGACGTTTCTGGCCTGCAGTGAGACCATGACAATCATTCTTATCGATTTGCTGCAAACCACTGACCTAGTTCTGTCATGCTCGTCTGTCTCCGGTTTGCCTTGATTTGTTCCAACTAGGTTTCTGATTGGTGTTTTGAAGGGCCTTGAGGGATTGTCCTTCATACTGGTGATCTCAGCACCCAAAGCACTGTTTCTCCCTTCCATCCAATGTAATCATTGCCCTCAGCCATATTTAGTTGGCTCTTCTGAAGATCTGAAAATCTTTGTTGCTTGCAGGGAGGCTACACATGCAGAAGGACGGGTCTCGTAAGGACAGCTGAAGCTGCCTCTACCTACCTACATGCTGCCTGCTTACTCTTGCCCATCGCCATGCCTAACAAGTTAAGCATGTATTGTCACCCATTTTATCTCCCTGACTTTGCTTCAACACACCCACCTTGTAGCTTGTAGGACCGAGCTCCAGGGCATCATCAAATCAATAGCTTCATTCCCATCAAGCACGTACTTTGTCATTAACACCTGGACTTGGGGTTAGGAAGAAGTCTTGATGGTCACTGCATGCACACTTCATCACAAGGTGTTCCCTTTCATGTTTACCTGCCGAAATTCTTCCTATATGCTTATTCTACATGGCTATTTTTAAATTTGCCCCTATATATGCACTACTTACCTCTTTGACACCACGAATTCATTTGAGCTGGCATTGGGGGTCGAGTGCACATTGATGTTCATTAGGGCAGAAAGCGATGCACCTGTAAGCTCACTGATGCCGAGAGAATGGGATTCACAAGGTAATTGAGGTTGGCATGGACATGCAAGCATCGAGGGGGGAATTGCAGCCAGAGACTGGAACGGCTGGCGATGTCAGGACCTTGGATGGACATAAAGAGGGAGGGAGGCACCCACTAGTGTTCTATAGTGTTGGAATGGGCACAATGGATGAAGATGCCAAGTTGGGTTGGAAAAGCAGTCATCAGTTGGCAGTTTTTCAATATCATACTGCTTATGTCAGCAGCTTGCAGCCCCTACTAGCTGAGCCGACAATGTTCACTCTTTGTTGCACACACACACTGTCCAGGCCTTTTCCACATATGCGGCTCTCGATCCTGCCAATCACTTAAACTCAGGCCCAATGGTGACCCACATGTATTTGCAAGGTACGAATCCAACAGTCTCTTGAACAACATTGTTGTCTATCCTTGCTATACCCACATCAAATATCCTACATTGAAGTCACTACAGTGACACCTGGGCTGTTGTCGGTCCCTTCATGCAGTCCAGGTCGGCCACTGATATTCTCCATGAACAAGCCCTGGAAGAGCACATCCACCAGTCACCAGTACCCTTTCAATGCTGAGTGTGGTTTGTCTCTGACATCATTTGATATTCCCTGAGTTTGATCACCATCCCCTTTCAGTGCTTCTACGTTGCTTGCTTGACTGTCTGTGGGACTGGGCTGAGGATATGATGACATAAATACAGTGTTCGAGCGTCATCCTTATCGACCACCCTCAGGCCTTGTTGGACTCGAGTCGTTGGATGTCCATATTCTCATCTTGCACAGTCTAATGAAAAGCTGCGATTATCAATGATTGATCACAACTTGACAATTGCACTGGCACAAGGTGTTCTGTGGCAGCACTACTTCCACATCTGCTGAAGGAAAGTGTGGTGTTTGACTGTCACTTCATGATCGCTTGCACTCAGACATGAATCTAGCATGACCAGTTGATTGGTGATTGTCAACTTGACCCTGGTAAGCGGCTTAACTCTATGCCAATCGATATGTTAGTGACGTGAATCGATCATAATGCACTGCCCATCTACATCACCATGTCCACATGACCTCACCAAGAATTTTGGTTCCCATTCAAACTTCATATCAGTAAAGTAGATTGTAGATAAAGGTGGCTGTCTTCTCTGCTTTCAGCATGTTGGCATGGACATTCTTGAAACGTCCTGAGGAATGGCGTGAATGCGACACACAATATAAAGGTTATGTGGGGAATATAGAGAAATGTGCCAATAAACTGGTAGGGATGAATAATAACATGATGACGTACATATATATATTGATGCACCCTTTGTCATGGTAAGGTTCCAAAACACAATTCCCATGGAATAAGAGGGGATATGATTATTTGAATCATTGTGTCAGGAACCAATGTGACACCAATCTTTTATTTAAACATATTTAGCACAGAGCTCAAATTTCTTCAATGCTCAGCTCTTATGGATCACCTAGGACATAGTTCAGTAATGTTCAGTGGTGGTTCTCATCTGTTGGACAAAATTTCATGATGGCATAGACATATATGGTCCTGCCTGAGGCTGTCCTGCATAATGAAATTTGTCTGATATCAGTCAGAATTCTCATCAATAATGAGCAACTATGTTGAGGAATACCACTAGACATATGCTGGAAGCACTTGACCGATAGAGACAAAGGGTCATTGGATGAAGCAGTCTGGCAATTCTACTTTATGGACACTGGCCTGTCAAATGAATTTAGCCAGGATTGAATCTCGCAGTGCTTGCTCACACAAGAAGCTTGGTTGACTGGAGGTGACACCCACTACAACTGTACTGTGATAATCTTTATCACACCGGTTGTTTGTTCCAGAAACGTTGTGATATAGTTGGTTACACCAACCGATAGCTAGAAAGGAATGAAGGATGGACCTGTAAGGTGTGAGTAGTGTCAATAAGCAGCTGGGGAAATGGGGAGCAGTATGTTGTGCATTGAATGTCCCTCTTTGTCTGGAGGGGACAGGCAAAGAAGTGGGATTGACATCGAAGGCAGGTCCATGGTGGTCATGCAGGTCTCATCACAATGTACCCACATCGAAACTCACATATTTCTCTGCATTCCCACAACCCTTTTCAGCCCTCCACTCCACATCATAAACTGAAGGCATTGCTTGTCTACAATGCAAAGAAGCCTAGCTGTGTAAAAGCCCAGTAAAAAGGGTCATTGATATCTCCATGGCGCTGAAGATCTCAGACGAGATGGAGTCCTGGCCCAAATTCTATGAAGTCAGGACAACGAGTGGTGTTTGCGAAGAAGGATAGTCATGATTGCCAACGTGCATTTCAAGTCACATGCCACTTTGTGTTATTTTGCTCATCCCAACATTGTTCCTGTCAACCATCATTGGTATTGAACTTGAGCTGGTGACTGTCAATGTACCTTCTCTCTTTCTCAGCTCTCTCATCTCACCAGCAACGTAAAGCACAGGTGAATATCAGTTCCCTGGTGCTCTGGAATCAATATCACCTGTGGAAGGTGCTAGTTCAGTAATCATCAGTCCTCACTAATGTTGATATGGGTATATACAAAGTTCATATGTTCAGCAAGTGTGGAGAGCAGTGCCCTATGTTGGATAACACATACAGGTGTATGAACAATGTCACACACAGCTAGTCTGATTGGACTTCCAAACGAGGAGTGGCTTACCTGCCCTCCTCTATCCTTGGTTAAATTTTTGGGCTCATATCTGACATTCATGATATTCCCAATGGGGATGCACATTCGTCCCATTCCTTAGAAGGTTTGATTGGATGCTGACACTCAGACCTCAAGAGGCTGTTTTGGCCAGATCCTGCATGGTTCCTGCATACCCAGAATGATGGAATGAACAACCATAACTCATGAAGGTATGTAATAATAACCTCTCTCCTGGGTGAGTTGGCTTTGCATGACAAATTATGTCCAACCAGTTGACCGTCTGTTGGGCTAGTAGAAAGTGTCAGCACTAGTATGTACCTCAATCAGGTGTAGTGGTTCATTTGCTTCAATATAAATATAAGGCTCAATGTTAGTCACCAGTGCCAGTAATCAGTTAAGATCTGGTCACCAATATGCAAAGCAGCTAAAATGAACAACAACCCTCAACAGCTCTTCCATCAGAACTCGAGCCGTAGCTACAAGACACAATATGATGTTACCACTTTGGTAGGTTACTCGAGAACTGTGATTGGAGGACAGTGGGCGAAAGTGTAAATTAAGGGTCCTTTCAAGAACGAGCTGGGCATAGCACCATGGTCCGTTACCCACCCAAGTTATATTAACTTCAAATTGAGCTCATAGACCCTCATTACAGGTAAAAGCAGGGCCTTAGACAACCATTCGCAGTCAGCCAGTATAATGACATCACAGCTGACTTTTCTCCATTTTTGTCTCTCTGCTAAGTGTTCAATTAGCTTTGGTGATCCTCGAATGCAACTATGTGTTTTCTCCACAACTCTAGATCATTGGCTGAAGCCGATAGTGCATGAGAAAACATTAGCATCAATTGATCGCCTTCATTCCCAATGGTCATGTCGCAAATGACTGGAACTCTGTTCCATGACATTACTGTATTTCTGATCCAGCAAGTTGAGTGCATTCAGGTTTGAAGCTTAAGCGACCAGTCATACATCAAGATGGTTGTTTGTACCACAATGGGTGACAAGGCTTGTGACAGGGTATAAAAACAGGATCAAATCAGTACGAGCACAACAGTACCTCCTGCAACATCATCATTGATTCATTCACTTCTATATCCAAGCTCTGAACGACATGTACCTCTACTGGGAAGATATAGGTGCCTAGATCTTCAGTGCCCTCAATATCATAAAGGAGCAAACTGCAGCTGAGGCCCCAGTCATAAGTCTCTAGTGCCACATATGCCTCACTATGATGATGTTATTTTAGAGATGGGATATTATGTATTGGCATTCGCATGCTTGTGATATCATTGACGAGCAAGCTGCAAATGGGGCCCCTAATGTGAGTCTCTAGTACTGTGGAAGCCTCACCACACTAACACCATTAATTTCAGGGTTGTCCTTTCACTCATGACCCTATTTTGGACATGAGTGCTTCTAATATCATCAGTGAGCAAGCCGGCATAGTTGCTGCTGTCTGATGTATGTTTGTGGTATCGTGGAAGCTTTACTGCTATGACATTGCACTTCAGGGTTGGCCTCATCACACCTTCTGGAAAGTCCCTGCCTGTGATCTCACAAATGTGAGAGGATTGGAGAGTGAATCCAGGAGAATGATAGTACCCAAGTCCCAGGCTTCTGAGCACAGTGTAATGTCTATCATCTCACCATTGTATATTTGGAGAGATCTGAAATCGAGTACATGCATCATGCCTGTGTTTGTTCAAGTAGGGTTTTACAGTGCAACACCGGGAATACATTTTGTTACCAAGCTAGGTGCTCAACATGGTTCAAATGGTAAGCAATCCACCTGAACAGCTCTGGGTGCTGGCCTTGGCATAATGCTGTCCACCCAACTGAAACCCATCATTCTCTATGATATTCCATGCATCACTCTGGGTCATCCATGGTCTCCAAATACCATGAAGACAAGGTACAAACTCAACATGCTCAGTCGTCATCACTGTCTACCCCCAAAGTCTCACCGATCACTACCACCTTGTCAGATACTGCCTCAGATATAAACAATTACCATTCACAACTGTCTGGGTCGAGTTGCCCGACATTGCAGGGCTGATCAAGCCAAAAGGCATTACAAACTCACCATACACCCTTCCTGCAATCAAGGACCCAAACATGGGCATGTTCATTGTGGATTCCCTTGCAATCGTGACGTACTTGGATGAGACATACTCAGAGACACCCAGGGTGTTGAGTCCTGCAGTGAGTCACATGCTGGAAGGGGTCAGAGATGTGTTCTCATTCAGATCAATAGGAGGCATGCACAACCTGGACATTGCACCACATCTTGTGTTCCTTATCCTGGCTGGCGAATGTCTCAACCTGGTCAGCAAGGAATATTACCACTGAATGTGTGCTGCACGCCTCAGTGAGCTGTGAACAACAATCGCTGATGCTTGTTCTGCAGCTCCAGAAGACTGTGCAGAGCGAGTGCAGCAAGGTATCGAGGCGATCAGGGGAATATGGCACAAGGTCTCAGCGCTGTATGACCGTCAGGGTGACTTGAAGGCCAGGACATCGGCTGGACCATTTGTGCTGGGGGAAGGACCCTGCTTTCTTGATTTCACAGTTGCTAGGAGGATAAAATTCATACTAGATGGACTTACTCCATCTGAGGTGGAAGCGTTGATGATTTCAGAAGGGGACAGGTTACTGCGGTTGATAGAGAGCCTCAAGAAATACTACGAGTATTGAAAGATACAATCACTGAACTTGGATATGATCACACTGCTGCAGTGATCAACTTTGACTCTATGTCTGGTATTGCTTAGTAAAGGTGGATGCAGCTGTAGGTTCTGCATTGAGAAAAACAATGACTCAGAACAGTGTCAACAGGGCACAAGTGCAACTGTTAGTAGATATAGTGTTTGCATGACCAAGAAGAAACACTCTCGACGGCAATGGTGTCACAAAATACACAATTAGGTTCAGTATGGGACTTGGATTTGGGTACTGGCACCCTTCTGTGCTTCCTCCAGGGCTTGCTGGATGACACTTGTCACAGCAAACAGACAAGGGATAGAAGGAAGCCATGACCATATTCATGCCATCAGGGTTAAGTCTGCAATGAAAACGACATGTGAGTGGGTTTGTGGCCCCAGAGCTCAGCATTGTGTTCAAATGTTAGTAGCAGGGACCCTCTTGTGTTCTGGCGAAGGTGTGTACATTGACAATTTCTGAAGCTGTATAAGCCCATATACCATTCCAACGGTGAGCATGTCATTGAACTGACATTTCCATAATGGCACACACATACAATGGCACATTCAGTCCAGGAACTAGGCATTGCATTCAAGTGGGTAAGGATGCCCTCTTGTTACGCTTCGCCGTGGGCTAAGCATGGTCTCAAAGGAGTCAAGCAGACGAAATGTCGGAAGCTTGGACGACGCAGAGTACCTCTAGCCATGGTGCTACTAGAGGGCTTCCCTTGAGGTGGACTCGAAGGGTGGACAAGGGTTGAGACGAGGGGGGTCAAGCAAAGTCTGCAAGAACTCGTTGAATTGAGAAGATCAAGCTTAGGGTTACAGGTCGAGTGCTATGGTTTAAATAGGCGAGCCATGGTAGCCGAATGGAACAGAGTGGAATGTAATAGAACAATGATGAGTCAGATAGAGAACTTGGTAGAACGCAGGGGAACATTGGTGAGTCAGTGTTTACAAAGCATGGAAGTTGAGAGAACCTTGGAGAACGTTATGAGTAATACAAAGATAAAAGATGTCATCGGGCAGGGCTCGAATGGCGAGACGACGGAATACAAAGCGAGAGGTAAGCATAAGATCAGGAACGCGTAGTGGAAAGGAAAAACGTAGAAAAGGAAAAACGTAACACCTCTCAGGTTCCATTGAAAGTGTCCGTATTGACAATTTCGGAGGTTGCATAAGCCAAAATACCATCCCACGCTAGGCAGATGTCATTGAAGTGAAACCTGTAGAATATTGGAGACATACCAAAGTATCCTAAGAGGTTTGCATTGTGGTGGATATTGTAGGTGAGAGACACTGCTACTGAAATGCAAGGGTTGCCATGTAAAAGCGACCTTGGATCATCCATTTTTAAGCAAATATGCTTTGAAACAGCCATTCACCCATTTAAATACCATGGCAAAGGCATCTATTTCCATGAAGTGACTTAGTGAGTGCTTGTTGCTTACCATGACAACCTTGTTGGGGTTCATATGATCAATGAGAAAAATCCTGCAATATTGATGTGGGCCCTGTTTGTGTCCTGTAAAGCACCCCTATAACACCATCTTAGCTAATTGAGGGAGAGACAGAGCAAGGGCACACTGGTTGTCTATAGAAAGCTTCACTTGATGCCAATGCTGTATTACATCTCCTCATGAGATTTGATGGTCAAAGCTTGGTCATACATAGACACTGGTTGTCTGGCATGCAGCAACTACACAGTGTGACTCCAATCCCAGAGGAAGACTGAACAGCTACACAATGTTGGAGATGACAACATGGGCCTATATCTTAGTTCATGTTATTCTGGCCTCAGGGACACACCAAGGTGATGCATAGAACACCATGAAATATTTTGATGTTGAACTCGACTGCTAAGTAGCAGCGTTGACAGGAGCCTAACTGACACAAAATCTTCTTTGCGACTGGTGGGTTATTTAGACTGGAAAAAAGCACCCAGTTCGGAATGCTGGGAATGTTCATGACAACACAGTGTGCATGAGAAATGGCTGATTAGACCAACCTTGACAACAAGAGATCATACAGCATAGAAATGAAGTTCAAATAGCCTAATCCAAGTCTTCATCTGACGTGTAAGGCGGAAAACTGCGAAAATGCCAGAGCCAAAGTTGAGTCTAAGATCAGCAGAATGTGGACCCTGAGCAGCAGGTGGACAGTCCTTAACAAGGTAACCCATTTGGCACCTTTTGATGCCGCATTTAGGGACAAGAAAGCTGTTGAATACCCACCTGTTCATCCATGGCACATGCAAAAGCGAATAGAGTCGACAGTTCGCTGTAGTACAAATCTTTACTTATGTGAGAGAACCAGTGACTATTACGTAACAGAACCTATGTTAAGGTTAGGGTTACATAACCGCTGAGTGATGCTGATTGTTCACAGGCATCTCCACTGCTTGTGCCACTTCAGCTTATACTCTTCAAAGATAATTTCGAGCTGTGTGTCGACTTGAAAAGGCCTCCTCAGCATGCTTCCGTTATTTGGAGATGAGCGCAGGCGGCGCGAGATCAACTTAGGAGGGTCAAGCTCTGTATCATCCCAGGCGGCGATCTTAGACCAAGCGCGGGCTCGAAGGATGGAACGGGAAGCCCAGCGCAAACGAGAGGAGAGTGCAATCAGAATACAAGCATGGTGGCGTGGTGCGTGCGAAGCTCGGCGCGTCCGACAGCAATTACGTCGGGTGTTTCAAGAGCAAGTCACTGGGCTCAAGGCCCTGCGATGTCTTGTCCTCGTTCGGCAGGATGAGGAACTTCTCAGCCTGTGGTCTGAGAAAATGTGTCAGGATGAAGGTATGTCTATCCTCTTATAACATCTGGCATCTTTTCACCCTCGAGTGTTACAGCGCTGTTGTTTGCACCTGCAAAGGGTCCTGATCGAGACCATTGGATATCTCTTCTGTGTCGTGTCGCTGTTCTCTTACTCCATTCTATATCAAGTAGCGCAGGGTGAGTATCTAGCATGGCGTGGGTGCTGTGTATTTTGATAGTCTTCCAGCGTTCCCACTGCTGTGCCGCATCTCCAGGTGTTGTGCAAACTTCTGGATCCGTCATTGGCAGAAAGGTTCCTTGGTCCATCCGGGAATGACTTATCACTGCGTATATCGCAATGGATTGTACAGAATGACGTCTATGATTATCTCGGGCGCGGTGTAATGACGATTGTGTGTCATCTTCATCCTTTTCAAGTTAGATAATTCACCTCTTCTCAGGGACCGGAGTCCAAGAACAATCCATCGCTTCCTTACTTGGTGAAACTTCTGTATCTCCCGCTGATGAACCTTCCATCATCGTCCGGTTTGTTTGCCCGTTCCATTTGGGGTTTGGTCTCGCACATCTTTGCACTTCCCCTACTCCCTTATCGCATCCCTCTTGCGTCACTCTCAGAGCTATCTAGACACCTTCCCCTCGCGCATTTCCATGTACTATCGTCGTGTATCCCTGACATCGTTTCCGTCACCGCCACATCGTCACGGATCAACATTGTTGCGAACCTCCTGGCGTTTACCCCTCCGCGATATGCCACCCTCCCTGTGTCGTCGCTGAAAGCTTACCTACAACTCCTTTCTGCTTTGTTGAGCATCCTACCACCCCACGCTTTAGAACCCCCGCTAACCCAAGACTCTCAAACACCACCAACGTCGTGGGCGGATGATAGTGACTCGGATTCCGGACACCCCGGCAATATCATTGTCGTGCGATCCGCCCTTCCTGTCCTTGACTCACGGACCCGGAAGCGCCTGCAAACTCTACCATCTCCAACCCACCTAAATTCTCTCCTGAAGCTTGCGCAGCAGCATCCCGAATTACTACTAGACTTGGTTTCGATGCTCCTAAGCCTTAACCTTGTCTGGCCCTCGAGAAAGGACAAGGTGCTTACCACCTTACTTCTGTATGGTAGCGGAGGTCTTGTGCGCGAAATATATCGCGAGTATGTCCGAACAACCCCTCTTGGTCGTGACGAGAATCTTTCGTCACTCATGGGTATGTGTCGAAGCTGGCTTCTAACTACATAGCATTGACCGACTTTAGATCCCTCTCTCGAGTCATACTGGCCACCCTTACTTCTCCTTACCGACTTGTACACGCAATCACTGCTAACGATGGGCGATGATGAATTCTTCTCCGGTTCTCGAACTACTCTCACCCTCAACGAGCTCACTCCATTCTCACGTACCCTCTTCAACATCGCCTTTACATTGTATTGGAGAGAGGACCAAGCAAAAATACAGGAGGTGACAGCCCCCGGACTCAACCTTTCATGGGAGGGCGTACGCGACAGGATAACTAAGTGCCTGCAAGCAATCCATGCACGAGAGTGCGGTTATGTGCTTGACTTACGTGTGGCCTAGCTGATTCCTCTTGTGTAGCTCTCGAAGGCCGTTCATGCCCGAAGACCATTGGCATGTGAGCTCTCAAATTGACATGAACTCATTTGTAGAGGCAGCCGTGTATGTGCTCACTCCATGATATGTTTCATCAAACCTAACTGTATTCTGTCAGGTATGAGGAGCAACAAGTTGACGAGTCGGTAGTCCCTCGCTCCAGCTCACGTCGCCAATTGGCCCATTTTCCTCGGTTATCTCCCCGATTAGGAGTACTCAACAACATTCCGTTTGCTATACCATTTGAGACCCGGGTGCTCATTTTCCGTCGATTCGTGCAGAGTGACATAATGAATAGAGGTTTAGACGGCTTTTCGCGCATAGGCAGGATGGAAGTATCTATTAGGCGAACTGACATCGCCC
>JBBPSV010000800.1:0-13543 GCA_038093795.1 Retiboletus fuscus
GTCGTCCATGTAGATAACTAACCATCCTTCCGCAATGAGATCTCAGAACAAGTCATTCATGAATCATTGAAAGGTAGGTGGGGAATTGGTCAGTCCAAAGAACATGACATTGGGCTCGAACAGGCCACAGTGCATGATGAAGGCAGCTTTCCATTGATCTCCTTCTTTTATCCAAACATTGTTGTACCCCCATCACACATCCATCTTAGTAAACACTTTAGCTCCTCGGATCTGGTCCATGAAATCCTGGAGAAGAGGAAGAGAGTAGGTGTCATGAATAGTCTGTTCGTTCAGATGCTGGTAATCCTGGCAGGGACATAGACCAGGTTTTTGCCCTGGTTGCGCCTTTTTTTTAACAAAGAAGAAGGGAGAGGCCTGGGGGGATTTTGAAGGGGAAATCTTGCCAGAGGCTAGGTTTTCATTGATGAATTTATCTGTGGCTAGTCGTTCATCCACCGAGAGGGGATAGACCTTGGTGATACGAGGTATGAAATTGTCCTGGAGGTTAATGGCATGGTCGTAGGGGCACGATGGGGGAAGAACATTGGCTGCTTCTTCTGCAAAGACTTCCTTGTATCGGGCGTATTCTTCGGGGAGGAAGGACGCAATGAGTGTCTCCAGAGATAGAGCAAGACTGGAGGCAATGGAGAGGCAAGAGATGATGGGGGCTGGGATGAAGTGCAACCTGCATCAGATGATCCAGTTTATGGTATACTGGTTGTGGGCTTGGGTTAAGAAGTTGCATTCATCCTCCCAGCTGTTATAGGAATAGAGGCACTCATCCTGAACTGAGTTAACAAAGATATGATGAGGGGGTGGTTTTGGGGGAACAATGAGCTTTTCCTGGCATAGGTAGGCTCCCTGGTGGAGGGAAAAAAGGAGCTTAAATTCGTCAGTGGTTTCTGTGATTTGGAGGGTCCTCTTAGCCTAGTCAATGGTGGGGTTGGCCTTTTGTAGCCAGGGAACCCTGAGGAAGATGTTGTCCTTACTTAGGTGTATGACATGGCAAGAGATCTGGTGGACCAGTCCTTTGGTCAAGACAAAGAGTTTGGCGATGTATTGGATAGTTCCTTTGTTGTTAGTCGTCCCATTGGCATTCCTAGCATAGACTGGTTGGTCGAGTTTGGTCAATGGGATTTTGTGTTTTTTAGCAAACCCCCAGTCAATGCAGCAGACATCCGCTCCACTATCGATCAGGGCTCTGGTGTCAACGGTTTGCAGGATGTGCAAAGGGATAATAACTTGTACTGGGATTTGCATAGATTTCATAGTAGAAGTTACAAGTACCAAGGCACTAGGGGACATAGACGTTATGGCAGGTCCCTGCTTTAAAAACCCTGAGAGAAGGAAACTCTTCTGACCACTACCCCTTCCTCGTCTTCATTTTCGTCATTGGGAATCTCTTCCAGCTTTGGGAGGTCAGAAGTCACAACCACCTTGACTGAGGGTTTCTTTCCTGTGGAGAATTCAGAGCAATTGGTAGAGAGATGCCCTCCTTTTCAGCATCGGAAGCAGAGGTTGTTTTCAAAGCACCGCTTTTGTTTGGCAGGGGTCAACTTTGGAATGGGGACAGTGCGTACAGCATCCATATCCATAGCATCAGGGTCAGGGGTGGAGGATTTTGTGGTGGAATGGAAACTGTGGAAGACCTTCCCACTCCCTCACTTCGCCAGGTCTCTAGCCCACTCTTTCATGGCAGCGAAGTGAGCAGCTTTGGTGTACCAGTCCTCAATTTTATCTGGAGGGGTCTCCATGCTCTGGATTTTCCATATAAGGGGTTCCAGAATTCCAATGGCGAAGTAACTTATAAGGATGTTGGCATCTGTGACCTTGGAGATAGCTACGTGGTTCTGGAAACAGGCGGTATATTCGGTGAGTGAGGGGGAGTAGTCTCCATGCTTGTTCTTGACCATCTTGGTGGTGGCGAGCCAGTGAAGGCTAGAGGCAATGGTGTCCTTATGGACGAAGGACTTGGAGAACGAGTCACAGAAGTCATTAAAGGTACTGAGGTTTAGTGTAGCCTGGGCAAGGATCTTTTGTCTGAAGGTTGCAGCCCATATCTTGGCAGATCCTTTCTTCATGAACAAGAGGGCATAGGCCACCTTCTTGGCATCAGTGTCATAGACTTTGGAGTTGATGGTGAGATAGAATGTGACTGTTCCAAGCCAGTCTTCAACCTTGGTGAATGATCCGTTGAAGTTTTCTGGGGTTCCAAGATGAAGTTCTGTAGGTTTTGTGGTGGCGGGAGCCATATCTGGTGAGGAAGGGATTACCAGCAGGGGTGGATATGAGAGGGGAAAGCCTCTGAAGGGCGGGTTGTGAGTTCAAGGGGTGGGGGATGGTGGAGTTGGTTCTCTGGGGATGTTTAATCCTGAAGAGAATTGGTGTCGAAGGGTGAGCTCTTCCTCAAGTCCGAAGATGGTGTCAAGATTGAGGTCAGGGTTGGTCTTCAGAGAGGAAGACGAATCTTGGGGTTCTTCCAACTCAGATAGGTCAGTGGGGGGTGGTTCCTGAGGTTTAGACCAGCGAGGGTCAATGGTTAGCCATTGTGAGGCTATGGTGGACAAGGGATTCAAGGTATCTGCTCATGCAGAGCATGCTCGAGAATCTAGTGAGAAATGGAGCTACAACAGAGGTAGTCCACACGAGGGAAGCTTGATCTTTTGTTATGCTTCACTGAGGGCTAGGTGCGATCTCAAGGAGTCAAGCAGACTTTGGAGTGTCAGAAGCTTGGACGACATCAAGGACCTCTAGCCATGGTGCTACTAGAGGGGCTACCCTGCTGTAGAAGCAAAGGGTGGTCAAGGACTGAGACTGGGATCAGGCAAAGTCCACAGTAACTCGTAGTATTGAGAAGATCAAGCTTAGGGTTACAGGAGGAGTGCTACAGTTTAAATAGACAAGCCATGGTAGAGTGAGAGAATATGAAAGAATGCTGAGGAACAAGAGTGAGTCAGCACTTATGTGGCATCGAAGTCAATGGAACATAGAGGAAAGTATGAGTAATACAATGGTGAAAGAGATCATCAAGCGGGGCTCAAATAGCAAGATGAGTAGTTACAAGGCAAGAAAGGAGGGATAGACGACAGAGGTAAAACATAGACGAGGCTTAGTAGGTACGAGACAAGGAAAGGAATGAAAGAAATGTAACAACGGTCTTCTCTTTCACACTGGAGTGAGTCCCATTCCTTTTTGCGTGATCTTGTTTGAAGTCCTGAACTGACTGAGACCCAGCAAATGTTGGGATGGGCTTGGGGACCTGATAGCCAAAATGACCATCAGGAGGGGCAGGCTGGGAGACTGGCATCGCCATCTGCACAGTAGTAGGCTGAGAAGTTGCTGAGGCCTACATGTGTGGATACAATGATACTATACGTCAGCCTAGCATTAGCGACAAGAGTAGCATATGGATGTATCTTGTTCCCTGAACCTTTGCTGGACTGAGGTACCTTCTTGTGAGAACAACCTGGTGGGTGAGGAGTTGGAGCCATGAGGTTAGGTGGCTCACCGTCAAGCAAGTCGACCTGCTGTCTAGCAGTGGCTGGGCACGGTATCTTCATGGCAATGGCGACCTGATGTTGCTGAACTGCATAGCCGTTTTGGCCAGCATTGGCTCGTTTCGAGCATTGTGGTTGGATGGGACCAGATAGTCCTGGGGCATCCAAGTCATCTTGCTCACTGGCAGCATTGAGGGGCTTTTTGCTACATCCTCTAGTCATCTCAGCTAAGGACTACTAGGAAAGAAAGTAAAAACCAACTCAGGAGGTTTAAATGTGATGTGACCCAGATGCTGTGCACTGCATGTTGGAATTGGATTTTACTTTTAGTCTGCACAGCAAGCAGAGGGATGGCAACGAGCCACAAAGTTCAAGTAAGCATAATCCACAATGATCAGTCCAACTTCCAACCCTGCTAAGTGTTTGAGCACTGGGCCTGTCACTGCAAGACTACATACACTGTGCTTACACCGGTGGTACACTAGTAAATATTTCTAAGTTTGTGAAAACGACCAAGGGAGGTGGTACTGACGCAATGGGTGGAATGTCAGGGTCCTTCGAGAGTTGGGTATATGGTTTGAGTCTCGTCTCACAGATATGATATGGGACATGATAGGATGTTCTTGGTGCATTCTGAAATGGTGCTCAAGCAGTTGCCATCGCGGTTGTACTAGATGGAGTAAGTGTCGAGACTGGTCGAGTAAGATGGGGTAGACCTGGTGTAAGACACAGAGATGGTCAAACCAGCCTTGCTCTTTTCAGGAGAAGGGTGAGAACCATAGCCCATAGATGACCCATAGCTGGATGTGATATAGCCATAACCTGTGGTGCAGCTGCCCAAGTAAGGGGTGGACTGGGTGTGTGGGAAGAACAAACAGTTGGCACGATTCACTGGCATTGACAGTGTTCAAGAGTGACCAACAGAAGTGTCCAAAGGGGTAGCCTGATCTTCAAAGAAAGCAATGAGATCACCTGTCCATCTTCCAACTGGTCTCTCAGAGGTCAAGTCTGTCACAGACCAAGTGTGAAAATGACCAGGGGAGGTACTGACATGATGGGTGGAATGTTGGGGTCCTTTGGGAGTTGGGTGCATGGTTCAAGTCCCGTCTCATAGATATGATATGGGACATGATGGAATGTTCTCAGTGCATTCTGAAATGGTGCTCAAGCAGTTGCCGTTGCAGTTGTAGATGGAGTAAGCATCGAGACTGGTTGAGTAGAATGGGGTAGTCCCAGTGTACAACAACGGTGCTGATCCACATGACCATTCCATGAGGATGTCTTCGGTATTGTCAAGTTCATCATTGAGGTTGCTTAGAGCTGCCTCCACCTGGGGTGCTGGTCCATGGAGTCTTCTTCGGGTACACTGAGTCGTAGGAATGGCCAGACCTGCCTGGTGAGATGTTGATGCACCGCATGTGATGATCTGAAGTGGGACTTTCGCCATCTGAAGAAGCCAAGGGAGATTCAGAACTGGAGTATGAGAATTGTGAGGGAGAGAAGACGGACTGCAAGTGGATAAAGGAAGAGAAGGTTGCAGTCCTGTAGCTTGGGGGAGAGCCACAAAGAAAGCAGAGAAAGAGAGAACATGACTTCTCAAAGAGGAAACGGAGCTCGAAAAACAGAAATGTGAAAGATAGGAAGATACTGACAGATGATCACTGAAACCTTCGACATTGACAATGACGTGTGAGGATGATACTTCTAAGAAATGACAGCTTGCCCTGGACACAGAAAAGAAATTGGAGATCAAGGGAGCGCCCAAGGTCCAGTACTCGCATTGACTGAATTCATGCACCTCGAACACGATGCTGATGTCATGTCCATAAGCGTACGCAGCCTCTTTTCATACCTCATAGTCTCTTCATCCGATCAGAATGATGGCAGCACGTACATCCTTGGCCATGAGCGACACAGTTTTGAGATACATTTTTGGAGGTATGTACACCACCTGTCCAAGGACGGCACTTCAGTGTAAGCGGGTTGTGCATGCAGGCTGGACAGGTCGATGTCCCCCAATGGTGAGGAAGGTGACTGGGTTCTCGCATGCTGCATCCCCCTCATTTGCAGGATCTCTCACCTTTGACGAGATTGGCGATTACCATTGCGATGAGCTCAATGATCTCGTTGTTGCCAAGATGGGAGAGGGAAGTGTTCATCCTGCTGAGAAAAAAACCACCGCAAAGGACAGCGAGCTGGTTTCCAAAGCAGTAGGGGCAGAGGGTGTGCCGTGGTGGAGGTCCGACTTGTCAAGAACAATCTCATGCAGGAGGGACGCAATATGTATCATTTTGACAATCTGGGCAAGGTGGAGCTGGGTGGAGAGGAGGGGTGTATACTAGCTGGAGCAATGAAATGGGGAGTCAGCATACTAGTAGCCTGGGTAAAGAGAAGGCTGTGGTGAGGGTAACAGATGGCAGGGGGAGGACAGAGATGATCAAGAGGAGCTGAAAGAGACAGTGTGATCAAACATGCTGTCAGAACACCACTCACCTTAACAGCTGGGAGAGGTTGAATTGCAGGAGAGTTGGGAGTGCTCTGCAGGCCATAATTTGAGGGGGAAATGCAAACTGAGGATGGAGTTGAAGTTTTCATGGCCAAAGATAGCAGTACAAGTCATGATCATCATGCAAACATAGTCAATACCAAGATAGTACGTACAATCATGTACATAGCTACTAGCGTGAATGCAATACAACCAAGATATACTAATAGTAACACATTCAGACTTCGAGAGACACTAGTAGTACAAACAGCGTCAGCAAAAAGCACATGCAACTTGGAAGCATATGGGATCATACCATCAGATGGACTATCATTCAACATGCAACACCATTTGCGAGTAGAGGGCGGATCGGCAAGAGAGATGCCACTCTTGCAAATTGCATTGTGAAGGTGTCCGAGATCATGTTCAGTTGTGCCTAGTTTTTTCTGCACCTGGAGTGCCTGAAATTTATACAGTTCTCCAATTGCAGCGTTCTTCTCAAGCTGGGCAACAATGACATTCTTCTCCAGTTGGTGAACGTGGCGCTGACTCCTCACAACCTTCAGAAGAAGTTGCACCTCCTCTCTCTCAGAGTCTTCATCACTCTAATTGTCTGAACTAGCCATCATGTCACTTGTATTCCCACTGTCTCGATTTTTGGCCTGGGATTGTTAGAGTATATTAGTTAGACAGATATTGCTACTTACCTCCATATAATCCCGCTGGACTAAAGACATAGATGGTGAGGAGAAAGTGAATGATGCACTCAGTTTTGAAGGTCAATGGGTGTGGATTGGAAATGGCATCACATGAGAAAATAAATTCGGTGGTTTGAGTGCCCCAATTGCCAGCAGCATTCCTTTTTCCATATGAGAGAACAGGACAACTCCCTGTTGAACAAGGGAACTAGAAGAACCTATGACCAGCGAGTTTGCTGAGTTGGCACCAGGTGTACTGGGAATGGTGGAATTTGAGAGTTCTTGTTGGAGTTCAATAGAATGAGAGGCCTCATTGCCATCACTAGATTCTGAGATGAAGTCTGTAGCTGTCATTTGGAAGAGGAAAGCAAAGAAACTAAACACATGCTTCATCACGGGCTGTACTAGTATGTAAGAGACGGTTGGATTATATTATGTGTACATTGCATATCATTACTGTATCCGAGTTGTGGTGAGACTCCAACATTTATCTTTCATGAACCATCACATCTCCAAGTTGCCTTGTGCTGCTGCACTCTTGCCTGAAGTACCAAATGCCCAACTGCCCCAGGTGCTACAAATTTTTTGAGACTGAGAAAGGTCTCATCTTTTATCTTGCCCAGCTAAAATCTGCCTGCCGGGCAAATTCTCCAGTCAAGAGAATTATCGTTCATGTTCCACAACAGGATTACAGTGATGGGAATTCTGAGTTTGAGTCTGGCCGAGGGAGAGAATTTGAGCCAGAACATCCAGACGAGGATTTCACCGAGTCTGCCCAATGGGACATGGCAGGCCGAGACTCTGAGTCAGAGGAAGGCTCCACCGCAGAGTGTCATGTGGATGTTACAGGACTGGATGAAGACCCTCTACTATCTGATGATATAGATATGGAATCTGATCAATCATCTACTACATCACGTTGGATAGTCAACTGCCACACAGTTGCTGGCCAAATCAAGGGCAATGGAAAAACTTTCCTTGCTCACTTTGAAATCAATGATTTCTTGACTTATTGCAAGCTCAACTTATATTACCCCTTTGCCAGTCTTCAGGACTGGCAGATGGCAAACTTTCTCCTGACCTCACAACTCAGCATGAGGGCAATCAACAATTTCTTATCCCTTCAACTGGTATGTTCACCCTTTTTAATTGGCTACTAAAATGATTTTTAATGTCATTCTTCCTTGTTTAGACAAAGATGTTGCCAATCTCATTTTGCTCTGCAAAGGAACTACGTTCCTGTGCAGAACTGCTTCCTTTGGGACTGCCCTGGAAAGTCCAAATTGTTCTGACCACCCATGCAATGAAGAAAACTGTATAGCTCTACTATCACAACTCTCTCAAATGTGTGGAAGCATTATTCAACAATCCTTGTTTCACCCATGAGATGGACCTTTCCCCCTATTGTTTGTACACCACAGTGGAACAAATTGTACGACTATATATGGAGTGGATGAGTAGTGATGTGGCATGGGAAATGCAGGTATGGGCTTCACTACTATGTACCTGCCTTGTACCCGGAAAGCTGATGTCCAAACCACTGGCACTAGTCAGCAATAGAAGGCAATGGTGGCACAGTCTGTGGTGTTATCCTCTCCTCTGACAAAACAAATATTACAAATATGTGTGGAGGTAGAGCCGCTCACCCTCTACTTATTAGTCTTGCCAATATCAGGATGAAAGTTCGCAATAAAGCCTCATTGCATGCGTTTCTTCTGCTCGCGTTAATACCCATACCTCAGTTTGTGCACAGTAATGCTCAGATTCGCTCGGTCCTGGAAGCACGTCTATTTCATCAATGTTTTGATCTGATCCTCAGTCCTCTGAAGATTGCTGCATGCATCAGGAGGATGATGTCAGATCCTATGGGGAACTTGCATTACAGTTTCACCTTGCTTGCTTCCTTTATTGGTGACACACCCAAAGCAGCCCTGGTGGCCTGCATACTTGGACTTACTTCTCTGGTCTCCCTGACAAAGTACAACCAATTTGGAGATGCAGACCCACATCCATGGCAAACTGGTGTACATACTTTGACCCAGCTCCAATCTATTACAATAGACCCTGAAAATGTTGAGGAATACTTTGCTGAGTCCAAACAATACTATCTCAATGGCATCTCTCATCCTTTTTGGTGGGATTGGCCCCTTTCATGTCCTTTGCAATTCCTGACACCTGAGTGTCTACACTACTGGCATCACTTTTTCTGGGATCATGACTTAAAGTGGTGTGCAAACACACTTGGTGATTGTGAACTAGATTTCCACTTTTCTATCCTTCCTCTGATCACTGGCCTTCGCCATTTCAGCCAGGGTGTAACACAGTTGAAGCAAGTCACCAGACGGACACAACAAGATGCCCAGCAATACATTGTAGCAGTGCTATTTGGTTATCCCCATGGCAGTGTTATCACTGCCATTCAGGCCCTGATGGACTTCCATTATCTAGCACAGGCACAAATCATTTCATCCATCACTCGCAACAGGATTGCTACTGCATTGGTAGAGTTTCACCATCACAAGCACTCGATTCTTGAGCATGGCCTTCACCATGGTGGGAAAACCAATGCACCTCTCAAGCATTTCAACTTTCCAAAATTAGAGTTCATGCAACATGTGGTCCTGAGTATCAACAACGTTGGAAATATAATCCAGTGGACCGCTGATACGACTGAACATGCCCACATTGAAGTTGTCAAGGACCCTGCTGCTATGACCAACTATATGAACTATGAGTCCCAGATTTGTCGGACCCTTGACCATGATGAGAAATATTGTCTTTTCAACACTGCAATTATGCTTACCCAGCAGTCTAAACATACGAGGGAAGACAGTGACTTGGACTCAGAGACAGAAAACAATGACGAAGGAAACAATGATGAAATTTGGGACTGGCAGAAGAGCTATGGTCACCACAATGCCAGATGACTAATCTTTTCGCTGCAGCCTGGCGACTCCTTGTACTAGCCCCCCATGGCAGTGTCCCCCATTGCCCTTTTTGAAAATTTGTCGCCAGCTCTACAGCTTTCCATCTCACTCGTGATCCCTCCATTACCCACATCTCCATTGACAATGCTGCAATAATATTCAACCTCCCAGATTTGCAAGGAGCCTTAGGGGATTACCTCAACTGCGAAGGAGCCTTTGCTCAGAATTTTCATACTTTTGGTGATGTCAGGAGATCACCTAACAATGCTCCACTCCCTTTCAATGAGCTCCAAGTGTGGTACAAGGTCCGCCTCCAGCAAAAGTCATACCATGATCCATCGGCACTGGGTTCGACTTTCACGGTTCATTCTCATCCAGCCAACTGGACATGGAAACATGGCTGCTATGATGGTGCAGTCTTGAATGTCGACAAGGCATATGCATGGCCTTCAAGTGGATTAACAGGTAACTGGCAATGTTACACACGAGCGATAATAAAGTCTGATTGAAGCAGGTCACGTTGTAGCTCTCATCCACATGATCATATGTCCCAAATCCCCCAGGAATTTCAATCAGAGAAGCCCATGGGCAGACCACCCCCTCGTCTATGCAGAATGCCTTGATATTGTCTCTGTTGAGCCTTCTTCAGGACTACATGTCCTAAAGTGAGCAACACACCATGCATTGCATGCATCCAAGTTCAGAGTCCCGCTTGGTGAGATATTTCCATTGAATCAATTGCGATGCTACTGTCACATTGCTCCTCACCTCAGTTGTGCTGCCGATGGTCAACTGAGTCAACACAATAGCATTCACATCTCTTCAACAATGCTTTTAAACAAGTACTATGACAAGGATTTCTACTATGCTGTTATGGGTGTCAACTCATAGCTTCTACATGATGTGCACTAAAGTTTGTGTAGTAGTTCTAAAATGCTTTTGTGGCAGCTCGAGCTTGATCACAGTGCCGGTGTACTGGGAACG
Organism: Retiboletus fuscus; assembly: GCA_038093795.1. Classification (NCBI taxonomy): domain Eukaryota; kingdom Fungi; phylum Basidiomycota; class Agaricomycetes; order Boletales; family Boletaceae; genus Retiboletus; species Retiboletus fuscus. The sequence continues at coordinate 10,592 of JBBPSV010000800.1, forward strand.
TGATGGTGCAACCAGCTTGAGCAGCTTGAAAGGATGATCCCCAGCCTGAGGTCCTAGTACTGAACAGCTTGGGGTGCCACATTCTGATTGTCTGAACATACTGCTGATGAAAGGTGTTAGTGTCCCACAGTGTACTAGTGTGGGCTCTGTAGTAGACCATGACAAGCCTGTATGGTGCCCCCTCATTTCCACTTCACGTCATTTCATTTCAATCCTCATTGACATCCTTCATCCCACTGGACTTCTCCATCATTGTCATCTTTTCCCAGTGTGGCAGCCATACTACTACTACCCGGTGTGGTTTCTGATCCATGCCTGTTACTACTTGGGTTTCAATGTGAAAGATGTACTATGGTGAAAAACACAGGGACTCAGAGGATACTATGTTAACAGGTATGTACTACTAGCTTGCCATTATTATACTCCATACTAATGTATATTGCACAACCCCCCTCCTGAACACGTCCACAAAGTCATCAAGGATTGGCACAGTGTACAAGTGACAGGAAGACATCCACTCCCTTACTAGGAGCAAGTCGGTGAAGTACTTGTTCTTTATCACATTACTGGTGCTATCACTTTTATGAACAAGATTCCCCATGTTATCGAACCTGCTTCTCATGCGCAGTGGAATACTATGTGGCTGGCAATGTGCTGAGAGAAGCAGGATCGAAGACACTTCAAGCATGTGCGATTCCCTCCTTTCAATGACAAAGAGCCGCTGCTTGACTATAGAGACAATGTTTTGGATATCAAGCCTTTGGAGGTCATTCAACTGGAGCTAGATTCTGAGGAAGATGCAGCAATTGTTGATTGGTTTTATGATCCAAAGCCACCTGTCAGCTCTCCTGCCATTAATGATTCTTTGTATTGCTATTGATTGCTCACCCTTCCAGGAATGGTGAATCTTTATCGTCTTGGACACACCTTGTTACTACTATCAGACTGTCTGGATAGCAATGTGACTTACTTACTTGACAGGGAGTCTTTTTTCATGGCCAAGGCTCTTAACATGGCTATTCCTGGTGGACCCAAATTTGAGCCTCTGTGTCACTTTGTCGAATCTGTTTCGATGGTGAGGAGTGGACCATACGTTGGTACTAATGGTGACCAATGTGTGAACCACATGGCAGCGCAGAAGTGCACACGAGTGCTTGAAACAGCCTCGCATGCTTGCATCACCTGTGGGACCTGTCCCTTTCATTCCCTCCTTTTTCCTGTCTTTGAGCAGGAAGTCTCTCTCCTCCCCACTCATATATCCCAAATTGCAACCAATCCATCTGGGGTCATGCCCTCACACTGCCGTTGTTGCCTCTGCGAGTTGGCCAACTCCCTCAATAGGGCTTAAGATTGGTAGCTGGTACCCTAAATGAACTCAGATGGGCAGCAGTCAGGGTAGCAGAGCTCCCTGACGAGAGCTTTTGCAGGCTCGAAACTGCTACCTACCATTCCCTTACCTACCCCTTCTACTCGTACTGTATATTGCTTGCCCGATGGTCCAGCCCTGATCCTCAGAGAGGGGTGCCTGACAGACAAGCAAGTGGGCACAACCACCCAAGACCTCCCTCCTTGCACATAGTGAAGCACACTCTATCACGATATGGATGCATTTGGTGAAGATTGGAATGAGTTCAATGACATCAGCAAGGTGATCATCTGCAATCAAATCCATACCGAGTACAATGTCGCCTTCCTCCATTTGTACAACTTGCTACCTCGGTTGGTCCACCTGTCCTCCTACATATTTGGATGGATGATCCAGATTTGCCCACATTCCATTTCAGCCCCCTTATCAACCCCATTTCTCTCCGAGGTGCCATGATTGGACTTTGAACAATTTGGTGATGGGTGTGTTCTTGTGACCCCATCTGTTCCCTCCCCAGCACATCCTTGCAACCCCGTCTGTCCCCTCCCTGGTGTGTTCTTGCAACCCTGTCTGTTTGCTCCATTCCCTCCCTGGTGTATCCTTGCAACCCCATCTGTTCACTCCATGGCACATGCTCCCCTTTGCAGGGTACGCCGGAGGGGCTGACCCTGGCCTGCTGAATGCCTAGCTTTCAGGCTGCCACCGCGCGAAGCACATTGGAGGGGCTCCTCTTGTATCCCACGAAGACGTGTTTCGATATTCATTGCTGCATCTCATCAACTTTTTCTTGTAGAATCTGAACTATCTACACCTTAATTACAATATGAACTTGAAGCCTGTTAAGACACTTACAACTAAAGAGCGCAAGAAGTCTCATTTTGGAGATGCCTTCTATTTGTGTCATGAAATCCTGCAGCTCATGAAGCTTGTTGTTGATGTGCATATCCAATTTTGACTCAGCAATGTCAATGCTTTCCAACTTGCTGATGCATTGCAATACATTTTTGCTTGCATTGGTGCCCTCACTGGTACTATGTACTGCTACAAGTAGTACAAGGTTAGTTCCTCGTTATTTCTTGATGGCTGACCCGTCAACATAGTTGATGAGACAAGTACACATAACCAAGGACTTGAAGCACCTGGTCTACTACTGCTTTGACACTGGCCCTGTTGGGAAGGGGCCCAGGTGTGGTTTTTGGGCACCTGGTTGGTAAGTCTGGCTCTTCTTCAAGTTCATACATGGTATTGTTCCCCTCCTTGAACGTTGGCTTGGGACCCTCTTGCTTATCAGTTCAAAAGTCATACTAACCACAAGGGCATCGTAAAAATGGTGACGAAACAGCATGTGGAGCCATACTATGACCTTGTACTTTGTGCAGCTGTTATGCATGATATCCTGGATACGATGCCAGAGTCTATCAAGCAGAACAAGGTGAAGACGATTCTGCAGCACTTATCTGAAGCTTGGTGGTGTTGGAAGGCAAATATTCCTTGGAAGCTTCCAGGAATGCCAACTGCTATCGAAAATATTATCCTGTGATACTACATCAAAAGTAAGACTGATTGGTGGTGCTTGTAGATCCTCC
>JBBPSV010000803.1:0-13497 GCA_038093795.1 Retiboletus fuscus
ATGTGGTGAAACGATGGGATACGACACTAGAGACGTACGAGTCTCTACATCCGTGGGGTACTTGAATACTGACTGTCCCCAGTCAGTGGTGTGGCATGGGAAACACGGACAATGCAGGGTTTGAATATGCGGTCTTGATGCGTCAAGCAGCTTGACCGCGTCGCGTCGCTCCACTTCTTTCTCACTCTCTTCCATCATCATCATCCACCACCATGTCCTCCAAACAGCAGTTCGCAAGCCGGCTCGCCAACCTCCAAGTCATGACCGACATAGGCGCAATCGCACGAAGGGACGCGCGCCACAAATTGAAGAACGCCACAGACCGGCTTGAAGCGGAAGTGAAGTCCTGGCCCGATGACAGGGAAGACCTCAAGGACGACATCGACTCGTGGTTGGGGAGGTTTGGGTCAGCGATGGTACGTGTCCGGTCTATTCTGGTCACACGCGGGTGCTAAACGAGATGGGAACGGTCTAGGACGCATGGGAGACCGCCAAGAAAGAAGGGGACATGCTATACATCGATACTGACATGGACGACGAGATCGCGGCTGAGGTCGTCAAGGCCGAACACCAATACGCGAAGTGGATGGAGTCGAGGAACGTGCTGCCGCCTGTTGAAGAATCCGGACCGTCTGTGGCGATGCAAGAGTCCGCGATGGAGACCGACGAGGTCAAGAAGAGCATGGTGCCCGAGGTGGAGAAGGAGACAACGGAGACCGACGAGGTCGAGGAGGGCACGGTGCCCGAGGTGGAGAGGGGGACGGCGTCGTCTGGCGTCGGGTCGGTCACTGCGTCGGTCGCGTCGTCTGCGCGCAAGGTACGTGGCGTGCTAATGGACTTCGGCGACGGACTAATGGCGGTCTAGCGAGGGTGGACTGACGAGGATGCAGACAAGGACGATGGAGCGGCCGCTCCTAAGAAGAAGACCGCGATGACGAAGGATGCGGGCCCGAAGACCGGAACGGACTACCCGCTGTGCAAGCTGTGCACCAAAGTTGGCGTCGCAAGTCAGTGCTCGAGGGGAAAGGGGATGGCGTGTACCCGCTGTGGGCACCTCAAGGTTGGCTGCAGCAACTCGGGTGGTCGGAACGTGCCGAGGAGGGAGTCGACGATGGCAGTCGTACTCGAGGCGACAAAAGGTACGTGGTCCCGGACTCTGCGTAGATAGTCTGGTTTAACTTCTCGTTAGCGGGGAGACCAGTCCAGCCCAAGGCTAAGGCCGGGTCTAGCAAGCGGGTCGCATCGCCCATCAACGTGGACACGGACAACGATATCGAGGAAGAGATGCCCATCAAGATGAAGGGAAAGGGGAAGGCGGCGACGAAGAAGGCGTCCAGAAGGACCGCGGTCCAGAAGAAGCGGGACGAGCTCGCTCAGCGGCTCAACGCTGCCAACGCCTGGCTTTTCCAGATTCGGGCGAACCTCAAGGCGTTGGAAGTGGAGCAGGATGGGGTGATGGCGGAAGTGGGCGAGATAGTCACCGAGTTGGAGGAGCTGGACGTCTAGGGTAGTCCGTTGAATGTATCATCTGTCCAGTCTCGAAGTAAAGTGAACGAAAACGTAGTACGAATGAAAGTAAGTAAGAAAAACGGTTACGAAAGGGAACAATACGCGGGATACCACCTGGCTTGGCTTTGTCGGTCTTCTTTCATCGTCTATACCTGCCGGACTATCCTTGGTCTTGTGATGGTCTTCAGTATGATGCTCAGTCTATCGTAATTAAGGTGCGTGGTGTCTCGGGACGCGTGCGAAACAAAGCGGGTACATGGGTTAGATACATGGTGAGACACAGAAGGAAGGAAACGGCGTAATAGTTTGTTTTATTCGTGGTTTTGTTCTTTTTCTCTTTTTTGGCGGTATATGGTATCGAGTGTCTGTGGTTCGGTTTTTAGTAATTACGAGTGTGTGCGTAGTGTCACCAGTCGAATCCTGGGGTAAAACAGAGGTTGCGACGGTCGATGCGTTGTATGATAAGACCGGTCGAGGATCGATGAAAGCGTATAAGACCAGTTTATAGACCGGCGCAGCGTCGAATGAACGTAATGATGCGAAACAAGAATGAACTTAAAATAACGAGTGAGCGACGAAGGTAAGCGATACTCCCCCCCCACAGGACTTAGCTGATGGCCTCCCGGCCATAGACCGGTAAGCGGACTAGGTCAAGTGGGATGGGAACGAAGGGATGGGAAAAGTAAATCATGTCGTGGGTGCGACGGGCGAACAAACGGTGACTGCGTTCAAAAGGGGATAAGTGCGGCCGAGGAATCGTAGTAAGAGGTAAAGCGGCCGGACTGTGCATGGTGTGACGAAAGACCAGAAAGCGAGGCAAAGGACAGTCAGACCGAGTAGTAGGGTAACGAAAATGATAAACGATGTGACTGGGTAGAAAGCGATAACATCGGTCCGAGGGACATCTGTCCGAGACGAAATGATAGTATGAGTATATGGCGGTGGTGGTGAGCGAGTCCGACGTAAATCAGTTGGTGTGGGTGAAATGGTAACGGATGACGATTGTACAGTAGTATACGGCGGTAACGAAATGACGGACGATGATGATGACGGTAGTCCGGTAGAAAACGAAGACGGCGGCGATGATGACGATGATTCGGCGGGAATGGACGAAGACCGGTGACGAAGTAACGACGAAGAAGATGAAGACGATAAAGGTAAAGAAGAATCCGGTAACGATAGACCGGTCGGCGAGCACGATGGTAATAAAACTGTGACCGCGGGGTACTTGGGCATGATAGCCACCGGTGCGACATGAATGGATGCAGATACAGCTGTGGGGGTTACAGATGGTCGTATGTCAGCAACAATGGATCCGGATGAAACAGACTGTGTTACGCTTGGCCCGGGTAGGGTCGAGCGTAGACTCAAGGGGATTCTAGGGACTAAGAAAGCACCAGCGTTCTTGACGCTATGGTGCGACTAAGATCCTTCAGGCGAGGTATCTGCTCACGGAGAGCACGCTCAGCGTCGAAGGGTTCGAAGGGTCCGAAGAGGACAAGCCTTATCCCGTAGTAGGGAGATTGAGCGTAGGAGTTATCTCAAGAATATGATTGAGTAGCTCTAGCTTGGGGAGTACAGGCGTAGAGACTATGGTTTATATACTAGAGTCATAGAACGTCATGGAAACCCGTGGAATAGACGGGTCGATGCGGGACGAAGGGAGATGTGACTCGGGGAAGCGTAAGGACTCGGGACGAGTTGAAACGAGTCACATCTGCTGTGGATCTGTTGATCAGTGTCGATCAGAAGCAGCTGTCTATCAAAGATTATCATGAAACAAAGGAGTGACTGGAGCGGCCCGAAGCGACAATGACAGCGGGGTCATTAGTCGGAAATGAAAAGAAGATGCAGTCCGTGGGAGTATCAACCTACGTGCTGCGCGAGAGTGGTCTGGGTGAGGCCAGACGAGATGGATAGCGATCCATCGAGACTAAACTAAGTAAAGTGGAGAAAAGAAATAAACAGGGCCAGGTCAACTCATAACAGACTGTGGTTCTGGGACCTCCCTCGGGGAGACCGAGTTCGATGACAACAACTCTATGGGAGTCCGGACGGTAGTCCGAGAGCGATCTACAGAATGGTCAGTGTTCGGGACGGTCAGGGATGGGATACTATCGGCTGGATGCGTCGGCTGAGCGCGTGAGGTAAAAGCTGTCTGTGAAGACTCGGCTGCGCGGATTGCGTCGACGGATGCCCGTATACAGGAGCATCCCGGTAGGTGAGGGATCGGCGATTGGTCTGGCAGGTACAGACGGCCGTTCGTGCCTCTGAGGACTTTACCAAAGCGGATGTATTCAACGGCGTGTAGGCAGTTGCAGACGAAGTGTCCCGATGCACCACAGAATGCACAGGTCTGTGAACCGTTAGCGACAGAGTTCGGGTGAGCGTTAGCAACATGTGACGATGAAAAGGATCGAAGTCCGGTAGGCGAAACAGATAGACCGGGTGGTGACAGCATTAGTCCGGATGGCGGCAGTGACGATCTTGACGGATGGAGCGTGGTCGGCGTCAGTGATCTGGACTGCAAATGGTGATCGGTCAGTATGAATTGCACAGTGGAATAGGAGTCTGCCATTGAGGGACAGTCGTCAGGATGGAAGTCTGGTCTGGTTACAGACAGATGAAAGCGGATCTGATTCATGACGTCAGTAGGAAACGTGCTAATGAAGAGCGAATCTCGTTCGAATTCGGAAATGCGTCTGGCGGCGACGAGCGGTGCTGATATCTTGAGGAATGTGCGGTAAAACGCTCCTAGGACTTCGATAGTCCAGATAGGTCTAGTCCGGAAGTCCTGGACTATGTTCTGTAAATCGGCTCGGCTGTATCGGTCAGTAGCATCGGTTCCGGGATAGAGTGAAATGATGGCGTCAACGAATGACTTCCATACTCGGGGGACGGCAGTGGCCTCGGGTAGATGCTCCCAGGTCTCGGATTCGTCATAGTCCGCGTATCTGATGGCGGCGTGGATATGATCTTCGTTGGACAGTTGGGCAAGCAAACCCAATAACTGTTACGGTTCAATTTCCATGAAGTCAATTTTTACCTTACACGCTAAGTTCTCTTAACTTATCTCTTATCTTTTCATCTTATCGTTATCATGTCAACGTTGACATCTTATCACGGACTCTTTCCTTGTTTATCTTTATTGACATTATTATAGAGTTTACTATATCTTAGATCTCTTCATCTCCGCGCTGTGCACGGCTATGCACATCGCTTCCTTTTCACATTATGTCTTCTTTCATTTCCATTATGTTTCTCTTCCATTTCATTCCTGTGCACTGCTGCGCATTACACATCATGCTTCTCTTTTAATTACCGCTTCATAGCCTTATGCCTTATGTTTTCCTTCCGCTTTGCTATGCTGCCACATACTCTATCCTTATTTAGCTTAATTACTTAAACATGTACAAACAGTACATAGAGTATATAAAGACCCAGAAGCCAAGCTGGTAACGCCAGTCTTGTTCTTCTGTGTGTTCCCCTCATTGTCTACTTGAGATCCTGTCTAAGGATTAACACCAGTCAGACTTAGGCTTTACTCCTCAGTTGGCATACTCCCCTTCAGAGCTTAGGTGCTCTACGCTAGGGTGACTACGATTATCCTATCTTCACTCTAGCCCAGTATAAAGGCACTACGACGTTCGCGACCTAGTCCACCCCTTCATGACGACCGCTCAGTGCTAGACGCTTTGGGTTGTTTCAATAACTCTATATTCTGTAAAAAGGATCGGATCAGTTTCGGACTGTCACCGTCGAACTTCGGTGCGTTCAGTGTTCCTGGAAACGGAATCTGAAACAAGGGGTTAGCCATATCGGATCGGTGGCAGTGCTGATCGGCAGTTTCGGGTAAAGGGGCGAATGCATGACAACGCAAGGACACGCCAAGCAGATCAGTGTCAAGGCGGTGGTGTACGAAAAAGGAAGGTCTAAAAACGGACTGGCTGGTTATGGGTAGAACGGAATGCAGGGAAGACGGAAACGTTGTGAAAAACTTCTAAAGTTCGGGATGAACGGGTAAAGCGGTCTCGGAAGGCGGGACGTCAGAAAAAGGTGTGACAAGCGGTAGTAGTAAGTCCGAAAACGGCTAAAATGGATGAGGGTCAAGCGAAGGTAAATCAAGGCTCGGATGGATCAGAAAAAAGTCCCTTGGCATCATTACCTTGGGAGCGGATGAAGAAAAGGACCGTGAAAATTTTCTGGGTCACCTCTAGAACCCCCTCACAGTGGGCTCCAGTTGAAGAACAACAAACCCGGCTCCTATGGAGAAGTCCAGGTAGTATGAAAGGTGAGGGGTGCAATGGGTTCGTCCCCAAAGAGGGTTCAGGGCGGAGGTGAAGTGCCAGAAGGGAATGGTCCAGGAGGAAGGATATTCCGGACGTGTGTCCAGAGAAGAGAGAGATAGTCCGGTAGTGAGAATGGTAGTCCGATGGTAGACATGATAGTCCAGACACGTGAGTCCGAGGGGAGAGCGATGTGGGAGATGGCGGAGATGATGACGGCAACGAGTACGTGCATGCGTGTGTGCATGGAGAGGATCCGTTGATCCTCAGAAGTCGAAAAGTGTATTTGAAAACCAAAGATACAAGACTTTATAGTCCGGGCATTTCCCAGGACTGTCAGGGATAAAGAACACGAACTCTAACTATAAAACAAAGCGAAGGTGATGACAAACGGTAGCGATAAATGATGACAACGAATGAAATGGGTAAAGATAACTACTTGTAAGTGGTACAAAAGGAGACCGATGAAGACCGAACGAAAGGATTAATAGACCGGACGGGACTAACCAAGGACTAAGAGACCAGGTGAGGAAGGACAGACCGGACTAGGTAAACGATGACCGGATGGAGTGTACACGACGATGGACAGTCTGTAGGATGTGGTGAAACGATGGGATATGACACTAGAGACGTACGAGTCTCTACAGCGCGATGTTTGAGAGCTGTGTAATCAGTCTGATTATGTCCTGTAAGGCACGCATTGAGCTGGGAGTCACAGGATGGACCTGGTGGGCCTACCGGTACATCCTTTTGCCATGGGAGCTGCTCACCGAGGCTGTTGAACAACAGAAGTCGGTGAGTGTCGAAATGGATGCTACATATGACCCAGTGTCCCCAAGAGGACGGCCGGTGGATGGGAAGGATCCAGATGGACTTGAGCCAGAACTCCGTTCTGAATGTATGATGCCACAGGTCCTCATCAGTGGTGTTATAGCGAATGCGGGGGAGGTCGTGGGTGGAGAAGACGGCGACTTGGGGCGAATCACGATCGAAATTCTCGGTGTATATGAGGGCTGCGCAGCCGTTGACACATACATCATTGAGTCGTGCTTCGGGGGAAGCTAGCATGTGAATGTCCTTGGCTTCGAATGAAATTGTTGGGAAGCCTTCAGTGGGTGGGCGTCCACGCGGTGCAATCTGGCTGGTTATGATAGAGGGTTTGGGGGGGAATTTGAAGAAGTCTCTGACAAGTGTCTAACAATAAAGTAATCGGGCAAGACATTCGCATGGGTGAAAGAAGACTTACCTCTGGAATTTCCCAAAGGAATTGTATGGCCAGTGGGTGGTCCTCAGGTTCGTCGTCGTCAGGGTCGCTCTCATCGAGCACGTCTGCTAGTATAACTTGTTTGGGAGGTATGTCGAGGTCTTCGTGGTCTTCACTCGAGCCGGTTGCATGGAGGTCCAGGTCTTCCTCAGGGTCAGTAGCAGGGGGAATGCTGCACACAACGGGTTGCAGCCAGTTTAACATAGTGTTTGACGGGACGCTCAGTCCTGCAAGCTCGTCCACCACCTGACAGGCCTCGCAAGCACGCACATCGTAGCGGATCGCTGACACCAGGGGAGTGGACCAGTGGACCTGCAACTGCAGCAGGTCCTCATGGCATTCACGTAAAAGAAAACTGAATTGAGAATCTGTATGGAAGTCAGTGATATGCCCAGAGATCAATATGATACCAACACTCAGGGAGTCGCATGGTCAGCTCAAGTGCCATCAGTTCTCTGCCGAACCAGCAGCACATGTTGTCTGCTTTGATGCCTAATCGGACCTGCTCTTCCCAACACCGTTCACGCTTCAGGAGGGCTCTGATGCCGTCACGGACATCACAGTCTTCCAGCCATCGCGGAATTTGTCCTTCAGCCGGTTGTATCCAAATGTCCTGCAACAATGTCTGATCACTGCGCAGCTCGGCAAGCTTGGTTGGAAGTGGGGTGGGTAATGGTATAGCATACTCAGGGTCATACAATTGTTCCAGTTGCTCACAGTACTTGTTGAATTTACGTATGGCTGACATGAGTGCTGGCTGGCACTTTGCGATTGCCTTCCGCATCTGTTGGTGGAGTTTCGTGCCTGTAGAGTCATTTCCCTTCATGTCAATCGACTGAAATGAATGGGGCACGAACCAAGCACCTTATCTTTGCCACCTACCACGCGGTCCAGTTTATCCCATTCGAAAAAACTTCCTATTGCCCTTTTGCGGATGTTAATTTTGAGGTCGCGCACCATCAGGAGGATCTTCACGAAGTCCAAATTGACACCATCCAATTCTGGAAACTGCTCTTGTACATTCAGTGATGAGTACAAGGATTCTACCTTTTCGAGAAGACGATTGTGTGTGCGTTCCATGCTGTTCAGCACATTGAGGGCGAGGGCGCCGTTTTGATCTTTCACAATGGCCACACAGGCGGTCTGTAGAGCACGCTCAGAGGCATCTAGCTCTGCTTGTAACAGTAGTACCGTATCAAGTTCTTTCTTGAGTCTCATGGATGCATCTGAGTTTTGTTGTCATGGTCCTGGTGGTGAGTAACCTGTCTATCTGACATAAATAACTCACGTGTGCGGATGGACAACTGGGCCACCCGTTGGTCTGCCCATTGTTTGTGGAGGTCGCCTACAGCAACCGGGCTGCTATCGAGTACTTCCTGCGCACTTTCTCCTTGCTCCCTTACACCTTTCTTCAGATGTCGCTTCAGCCACCCTCCTAGATCTCGCAACATCTCCATGGCAACCGCCGTGGCTTGCCTGTCGATTAGCCACATTCGACGCTGCCGCTGGGCTTCTTCAGTATGTGGGATATGACGTTGGCATGGTAACTCACAGCCAAAGATTGCTCAATGCTGATCAACTTGATGAATTGTGACCATAATCTTTCGGTCCCCTCACCATCTGTCAAGCCAAGCCCTTGAATGAGACAGGGATTGTACACGAGCTGGCAAGCCCACTCGTGGCCATATGCATGCATCGCGGTGGTGGCAAAACGCAGACGAGAGGTGATACTAGGGCTGAGTATGTCATGCTGAACAAGACCGGTGTGCCATTTGTCACGATTACATAGCACTAGAGACATATCTTGGTGATTGAATGTTCAACGACACAGCCTATGTCATACAATACAACCACCGTCGCTTGCGGTGGTAGGAGCGAGAAGAGATGTTCGATTAGTGCAATCGAATACTTTTGCTGTTCACCTGGTGAGTCAATATTGGCAAAGAAGAGCAGGATGTCATGGCGACATATGAGTGCCATAATGCCGGTGTCATCGTAACTATCCATGGATGACTTTTGCTTCTTACTGTCCGCTGCTTCGTGAGACATTTCGCAATGATCGACTGCTTCGTCAGGTACTCGCGCTTCTTGAAGAGGAACGGGGCACGGGCGCTTGCGCGCTTGCTCAATTCGTTTGCCTACCGCGTCAACCTGCACCTTGGGGAGAAAAAAACGTGGAGTGTAGAAGACTGGCGAGTCACCCGCCGAATGGCGGTGTCGGTGGTGAAAGTTGCCATCTGTCGCTACATGGATGTCAGCACCGTCAATGAGGGTTTGGCCGAATGTATTTCCTCTGAAGCAGGCGGGACAGCGCTGAATGAGAACATTGTTGCATGCCGAGGGGGGTCGAAGTGGAGCGGAATGATGTATGCCTGAGACGAGATCACTATGGGATGTAGCGGGATTGTCTGTGTCATGAATGCGGTGCTCGCCTGTGGAGCTACAGGGTTTTTGAGGTGGTTGGGTGTCACGACATCGAGATCCACCCACATCGGATTCGAGGAGGGTGTGGTTTGATTCATATTCAGATGAGCATGCCAGTATCGACAGATGGTTGCTGATTCGCTGACGACAGTCTGACACGACGGTGTCCAGACGACGTTCAAGTTCGACCTGAAGAATATCAAACCATCGTATGGCACGTCCGAGACTGCACTGAAATGGGTCTTGCATGGAAGATCCCTGTGTGCCTGTCAGTAAGCATAGCCAAGAAAGGAAGGACTGACATTTTTGTCAGTCATACAATAGCCGCGACGTGTGTAGTGCGAGTGGAGCGCGTTAGAGAGAGCGTTGACAGCGTCACAGGATCGTTCGAATAGTGCTCAGTAGAAGGCCAGCAGCTCTACAGAAACAGCCATGCACAGTTGAGAGGGGGCCATAGGGAATAATCCGTGATACAGGAGAACTTGCGGGAGTGTCGCGCAAACACACAAACAAGCGGTTATCAGCGTGAAATCTGCGATGCATAAGGTTATGAGCACTGGAGTAGAGAATGGGTGACTTACAATCCGTGAAGAGTGCAATGATCTCTGTTTTTTTGGAATCACACCGTCCTTCGCATCGTGATATAATGGAGGGCGGGGAAGTGGGAGGTTGACCAAGTGAATGTGCCAAGTAGCCGAGAAAAGGTTGGATTAGGGTGGGGATTGTAGATTTCCATTTCTCATGCTGGTTGGCGATGGCGATTTTGTGTGCCATACTTGTCTTGGGGCATGGTTCGGGCTCAACGGGGGAAGTATCGGAATCATCTACATAGTTGTACTCGAACGGTTGTTCTTGTTCGATGGGGGCATCAGCTTGTTCGGGTGTGTCGCCATTGAGGGGAGTGGGGGCATTGGCAGCGGTAGAGGATGCAACGGTTCGATGTTTCAGAAGTGCGTCGAGCTGGCTTTGAAGGCGTTGGTGCTTGCGATCTTGCCCAGGGACCTCCACAGGGATAGCATTTCTATGACTATGTCTCAGATGTCCGCGAGGTGATATAAAATGTGCACCCAATCCTGTGCTCGTACTGGGCTGGGCTGCTTGGCCATCTGCAGCGAAAGGCATCTGAGCAAGGGAGAGGGTGTGCAGCTGCTGGGAGAAAATTTTTGGGGTGCCATCTCACAGCGCATGAATTGCGCGTGAATAGGGCAAGATGATTGCTCAAAAAGTGCCTGCGAAGCGTGTCCAGAGCTGCTAAAGGCGAGTCGGATAGCCTTCTTTTACTCAGTGCTATTTTTAGTTCGAACTGGAAGTTGCTGAGACAGATGGACTGACCTTTCAGGTCACTTCCACTCCGACACCGAAGGGTACCTGTCGGGTCACTATTGCTTCCGAGATCTGGTACCTGAGGTGCGACAGCCTGCGTCCTCAGGCAGGCGCTTGTGTTTCTGCATCTCCTTCAACCATGACACCTGGGTTGCAATCAATCCGAGTTCAACCCCATCTGCAAGCTGTGTGTCTGGCTGGCATTGATCATGACCAGCCATGGACACACCAGGTACAATATTGTCTTCCAGTAGATTCGCACGGGTGAGCATTCAGATCACATCCAAAATGGCACCCCATGACGCATCATCGTCGACAGTCATTGACCCATCATGAACCCCTCCATTGTCATCACCATCCACAAGCGTATCATCACACGCAAGCAAGTCCTCCAAGGCCTGAAGATCATCGCGGTCTGTTTGTTGAGAGACAGGCATGTCAGGCAGAACCATAGACACGGCTGCACGGGCATGCTCGTCAGTCCTTGCATCTTCACACTCGTGTTTGACATCCATGTTATCAATGATCCACTGACACTCAAGACTGAAGACCACTCTATCAAAGGCAGCTGACCAGGACTTGTCCACAGCCTTGATGTCCGTCAGGGTCTGCCATGGTAGGAACAGCAGAAGCATGGCCCTGCACCACTCTTCATAAATGTCTGAACAAAGCTCACCACCCCATCTGGGGATTGCATGGCCAGTAAGGACCACGACGTACAGTTCGGAACACAGCCTGACAAGGTGCATTGCATGCTGAGCATGCCCATTGAGAAAGTGGCCACGAGGGTTGGCAGGACGCCCCATGGCCTGGTTTGTTCCACCTGACAGGCGATCAGACTGGCATGCCTGTGCCTGTGCCAGCCTTGCATCCTCCTTTGGTACAGGAACCTTTTTGGCACGTTGCGCAAAGCTCCACAGAGACATAGATTCGAAACATTCATCATTGCTTCATAAGACATAGTTGCTGACAGGATCGTTCTGCCGCAATCCATCAGCATCGACAGTAACATAACAGACCTCCACGTCCTCCTCAGCTACGTGTTCTTCGAGTTGGCTGACATATGCATTGACAGCATCCCAGCTAAGGGAGACGAAGGAGTGAGATTTATAGTGATTGCCGCCCCCAATCATATAGCTCATGACCTGCTGGTGCGACAATTCCTGACGTCCCATGAGGGCATTTACCGACTTGACGAACAGGCTCTTCTCTCTTGCCCTCGGATCATCGTGGCTAGCAGTCTGGGCTGTGTTCCGCTGGAGTGCATAACGGATAGCATCCAGGCCCGCATGCACACTGAGACTACTCTTTGTAATATAATCAGTGACATAGAACACAAGGGCTTTCGCCACGGGGCCCAAACTGATATACTTGATGTCCATGTTACACTGCAGTAAGAAGATCACAACGTCATTGTAGTTATTTATTCTCGGGTGCAGACGTCGCAAAAGAACCGACGACGTGGACAGATCAATCAAGGTAACGTCCTGTGTCGATCCATCTATGCACATGCGGCAATGTGCATCGTCGCGCAGTTCCCCATGGTGCAGGTGTTTCCAACATGTTTCTGTATGTTCATGCCAGTTGCAGATCTTCGCCAGCTCGGTGACCAGGCTGCTGTACTGGATGCGAAATTCATCCGCCATCATATCAGCTATCCGCGGTTGTTCTACAATCCGTGGGTCGAGATCACCCTCCGCAACCGCAGGGCACCTGCCAATCTCGGACGAGGACAGGACACGCATTTGACCGGGTAGCTCGCACTTTATTGTATCCTCCATCCATGTTGTGACCACGGTACGATAACCATCACTCGACTGCATTTTTTCCCGCAAGAGCCCAGGGTTTGGGTTCCCCTTTATCCACAACAGAAGGTGAATGTGTAATGTCCCCCGTCCCTGTGCCTCAACCATCCCATAGAACGCTTCGCACTCGCCGAATAGACCCTGGCCTCACCCCTTGCCGACAACCACAATATCGAGGAATGCACATATCACCTCGTCGAAAACAATTGCAGCCACCCCAGGGTTCCCAGCAACAAAGGCGGCACGATCACGGAGGGACATATGCTGCCAGTTGGCAACATCAATGCCACCATACATGCCCACCATGGGATTATACAGGTCAGCAGGATTGAGGGTGACGAAGAGCGCCGGAGTCCCGAACGCTCGGATCAACGCACGCAACTCGTTCCACCTACACTGTTTGTACCCCGTCGTGCCATGTATATGTCGGGACACATTCTGCAACTTGTGCAGTACTGCTAACGCGCGCTTCTGCAGTTCCGTCTCCGGCTTCGCCCAAGGATCGACTTGCCATCATCGCAACATGTCTGTGATAGCAGGGGCAATCTCGTACAGCGTCTTTCCCAGCAAGTACTTGTCGTCCGCTGATACCCGGAATACCAGCGAGCGATTCAATTCCCTACGCTGCATTATGTTCCAACAGATGTACGCAAAGCACGGGTCGCGGGCGAAGGGGCTCCCGTCCTGCAATAACAAGTTGCGAACCTTCCGACCGAAACTAATGTTAGTCCCCGAGGCTCGAGTATCGTCATGGAAGCCGCCAATCCCATAAGGATCAAGGTGGGGGAACACCCACGAGAGGAAAGCAGGATCCGAATCCCCGACAAGGTCGGCACCATTGCGAACCTGAAGGAATCGTTTGCCGTCTAAACAATGGGCCAATGCA
>JBBPSV010000804.1:0-13488 GCA_038093795.1 Retiboletus fuscus
CTTCGTTCTAGATGTTTGTTGCCCTTGTGGCTGATTTGTGGCTGCCAGTTGTTTAGCAGTATTTACAGCCACTCCACTTAGGCCTCAGAGTCCACTGTTGTGCTTCCTTGGTTACTCACAGTGGACTCCAAGTCAGTAGCTCATTGTATTTTGCTCAATATTATTCTTGGTTACTCACAGTGGACTCCAGTGTGCCCCTTGAGTCCCCTATCAGTGGCTAGTCCACTCCCACAAGTGTTCTGCACTTATCAGGTTATGTGCCCTGCACTCTAGTCTCTTATTGCTCAAGATCACCTCACATCGACACCTTATTGACTATACCACTTGATTCATCCTCATTAGCACTCTTTGCACCATACCATTCATATCTACCCATCATGGCTTCCGAGCAACATTCACATCGCATTTCGCCTCTCATTGGCACCAACTATATCACATGGAGCGAAGAAATGAAAGCCCTACTTTGTTCAAAAGGACTCTGGAGACTTGTAGATGAAAAGGATACTTGCTCTACTGCTTCTGGCCCTGAGCAAGATGCTTGGGATGTCAAACTAGACAATGCTGCAGGCAAAATCATGCTCAACATCAGTCCTGATCAGAGGATCCACATTAGGGAACACCAGGATGACCCCACTGCTGCTTGGAATGCTTTGCAGGCTCTGTATGTGCAGCAGAAGGCTGGGACTCACTTTGTGGCCTATGATGAGTTCTTCAGTATCAGGAAGTGTCCAAATGAGTCTCTCACAGCGCTCATTGCTCGAGTCGAGGAAGGAATGTCCAGGATCAAGCAACTTCACACCTCTACCTTTGATATGAAGACTCTGGACGATGAACTCATCTGCATGTTCCTGATTTGAGCACTTGGAACTGATTACTCCCATTTCACCTCATCTCTTGCACTCCTTACCAATCTGAACAAGGACAAAGTGAAAGCTGCATTCCAGACTGAGGAAATCAATGATCACCCTCATGCTGATGCTGCTGGCAACTCTGTGCTCTCTGCCACCTCTGGAAGCTGCACTTGTAACCCCTCTTTGCCTTGCTCTTTCTGTGAGAAGTCTGGCCACTGCCAATGCAAGTGTTTTGCTTTGCAGCACACCAGGGATGCCTACAAGACCACCAAGCGCAAGGAAAAGCCTGCCAATGTGGCCAGGATAGCCTCTACTCCCTCATCATTGACTTTGACCCCATCTCCATCTGCTGCAGCCCCAGCTGTGGCAAACTCTGTCCAAACGTCTCAGCATGGTATGGAACTCGCAGGAAATGCAAATACTCATTGCAGTATCACCTCTCACCCCTCATCATTGTCTCCAATTGATTCTGATGTTGATTGGAATGCAGACTCAGGGGCCACTTCTCATATGACTCCTCACTACCACTGGTTGCACAATTGTACCCCAAAACAAGTTCCAATCAAGCTGGCTGACAGCATGATCATCTATTCTGCTGGTGTTGGGTCTGTTGTGTTTCACCCTGTCATCAAGGGGAAGAGGGCCAGAGCTGTGGAGTTCAGTTGTGTGTTGCATGTCCCAGAGCTTTGCAACAACCTCCTATCTGTCCTATGCCTTACAAAGCACTCTGGATTCATTGTCAATATTTCGATCCATATGGTGTTCTCTAGGCCTCTTGGGCCCCCATTATTTGTTGCCACCATCTGAGACAACAATGCTGCATTCTTGGATGGCTTCACCACCTCTATCAGTCAGGCTGCTTGCTCTGCAACATCTTTGCCACTCGATCTGTCTCTGTGGCATCACAGGTTTGCTCATCATCACCTTGTTGGTGTTAGGGCACTGTATGAGTGCAAGTTAGTCACTGGATTGCAGCTGGACACCAAATCTGCACCTGATCCAATCTGTGAGCCATGTCTTGCTGGAAAGATGCATGCAAATCCATTCCCCCCATCTGAAACTCACTCTTCTCATCCTTTGGAGCTCATCCATACTGATGTGCACCAGGTTACTCATCCATCTGTGTCTGGGTACCACTATTGGGTCACTTTCATCAATGACTACTCAAGATATTGCTTTGTTGTGCCTATTAAGTGCAAATCCAATGTTTTTGATGCATTCAAGACATTCAAGGCATTTGCAGAGATCCAGTCAGAGTGCAAACTCAAGACACTGTGAGATGACAAGGAAGGAGAGTATATGATCAATGCCTTCACAGATTTCACCACTTAGTGCAGTATTATGTGCCAGCACACTGCCAGAGCACGTCCTCAGCAGAATGGTGTTACGTGTAGTGTACAAACAGAGTTTTCTAGGATAGCTCTTAAGGTCTTCAGAGGGATCTACTCACAAAGAGCACACTTGATGAAGAGGTAGACTTAAGAGTTGGTGATGGATGTCTCAAGGACTGAGGATGATTCAAAAGATATGCTAGTATTGCACAGATTCTGAATGAGTTTTACAGGAGTGGGAGTAATACTTTAAATAGGATAAGAGTGTGTGCACAGACCAAGAGACGAAGAAGAAAATTGACTATCTGGAGATAATTGGGGACACTGGTTGTTATGAGAGAAATGACAGAGGAGAGATAAGTCCATAAAAGAGATGGCCAGTCAACAAGATAACTCAATAAGTGATAAGTGAGTCAGACCAGTTATCATCAAGAAATAGATGTAATGAAATGAAAGGTTGCCCCTCTAAGTATGTAGGGAAGAAGAAGAGATAAAAGGAAGACAAACCGATGAAGAAAGAAAATTGTAACATTACCCCTTCCATACAATTGAGTCCCAGGTTCAATCACTAATCCCTGACTCGCCCATCCATCAGACTGGAGGGAGTGAGGGTCCTCCATAGATTGCCATCTGTTGAGAGAGGGATAGAAGTTCAAATGGACACTCATCCGTGATGTGACCCAGTTGATGACAAGTACCACTGGCAGTAATCACATTGGATCCTAAGACAAGAAGTGGAGGGATGTCCAGGGGCAGGGAGGTTGCAGTTAGGGCATTGGTAGTTTGGGCAATCCTTGAGGTAGTGACCCTGCATATTACAGTAGAAGCACCTGGTAGAGGGAGTTGTAGGCATATGAGCAAGGGCTGGAGCTCTAGGGAGGGCCCAAAAGAGGGAGGATAAGGCCTGTCGTCTGTTTGGGAGGTTGATATATCAGGGGGCATCACGTGGGATGGGAATGATGCTTTCTTCTGAGGAAGAGGAGAGGGTGTCTTCCTCATTGTTGGTGCCAACTATGGTGGGGGTGCCAGGAGGAGGGGATGAGAGTCGAGAGGCTAGTGTTGTGGGGGTATTGACAGGAAGTGAAGAGAAGAAGGGCTTTGAGAAGAGGGAACAGAATTGAGTAGGTAAGCATCTCTTTGGTCTTGTGGCATGAGGAGGCAGTAGCAATGAAAAGTGGGATAGATATGGATTGGGAAGATGGTTTCGACAAAAGTGCCAAAGCTGTGAAGGTGTAGAGCATGTAGTACATGATAAGGGAGCTCTCCTAAGACTAGATGGAGGGAAGTATTGTGGGGGCGATGAATTCGTTCTAGTTGTTGAGCATGGAGGATTCCATGAAACAATTGGATGAGCTCCTAACTTATCTTGTCCATTTGAAACAAGGGGTCATTTTCAATGAGGAGGGTCAGGGTTGGATTGTCAAGGATAGCTGCATAGAGTAAGTGTGCCCAGTAGTCAGGAAGTAGAGAGGGTCTGACTGGATGGTTTCTGAGGGAGGAGGCAGAAGTGGGAGATGGGGGAACAGACATGATTAGAATGGGGTCGAAAGAAGGTGTAGTTGAGGTTAATGACAGTATTTCAAGAGGAAGTAGGCTACAGTGATGGCCTAGATTACCATGAAGAGGGTGGTGAAGACTATGTATGGGATGTTATGAGGAGGAGGGAGTAGCTGAAATGGCATTCACTATTTGGAGGGGAATAATGATAAGTGCAGAACACTGAATAGGGACTCAAGGGGCACACTGGAGTCCACTGTGAGTAACCAAGAATGATATTGAGCAAAATACAATGAGCTACTGACCTGGAGTCCACTGTGAGTAACCAAGGAAGCACAACAGTGGACTCCAAGGCCTAAGTCGAGTGGCTGTAAATACTGCTAAACAACTGGCAGCCACAAATCAGCCACAAGGGCAACAAACATCTAGAACAAAGTCAAAGTGTCCATAGAGTGTCCATAGAGTGCAAAATCAAGAAATGTAACAAATAACTGGGTGAGGAATAGGGCGAGGAACTGGAGGACAAGAAAAAGGAGTAGTAGGCTGATGGGTAAGATTTCATTGTAAAAGGAGATATAGAGGGGATACACTTTTCTCTGGGAGGAATCTGCTCATGAGAAGCATGCTCATGAGAGGAAGTGTGGGGAGTCAAAGGCAATGGAGGGATTTGTATTTAGAGAGGATTCTACCAGCATGGCAGAGATTGGATTCAGGTTCCCAGGTGTTTTCTGATGATGGATACCCTTTCCAGGTGGTCAGGTACTTCCATCTGTTGCTAGGACCCTTGTGGGCGATGATGGCTTCTACCTCATATTCCTCTTCTTGGTCAATAAGATCCAGTGGAGGAGACAGGAAGGCAGGACCATGTGCTTCCAAAGTGTGATAGGAAGATAAGAGGGATGCATGGAAGGTGTTATGGATCTTCCAGGTGGGAGAGAGACAGAGTTCATATACCAGGGGAGATAGTACCTTAGTGATATCAAAGGGACCCAAACATTTGGGGTATAGTTTCCTAGAGGGGTATTTCAATCAGAGGTGAGTAGCTTCCAACCATACTTTATCTCTGGTTTTCCATGATGGAGATGTTCCTGATCTCCTGGAGGCCATGATCCTTTGTGCAGATTGGTGGGTAGCAAGGGCTTCTTTTCTGGCAAGGTCCAGGGATTCAAGTTGATTTTTCAAGACAGGGAGGAAGGTCTTTCCCAAGGAAGGGTAGGAGCAGAGTTCATAACCATAGAGGAGGGAGAATGGGGATTTCTTGGTGGAAGAGTGGGGGGCGGAGTTGTGGTGGAATTCAGCAGTTGTAAGATAAGAAGCCCAGGTTGTGGGGTTGTTGGAGTAGAAGATGTGGAGATAGATTTCAAGTTCTTGATTGGTTTGTTCAGTTTGTCCATTGGTTTGAGGGTGATAAGCAGTGGATAGTTTGACATCATATCTAAGGATTCTGGCTAGTTCTCTGGTGAAGGCAGAGGCGAATTGAGGGCCTCTATCAGAGACAAGGAAGTCATGGAGGCCAAAACATTTGAATACATTGTTGAAGAATAGTTGGGCTACTCCAGCTGCATTGACCATTTTGTTACAGGATATGAGAATTACCCCCTTGTTAAGGTAGTTGACCACAACTAGCACAGAATCGAACCCTTTGGAGAGGGGGAGGTTGGTGATAAGATTGACAGAAATGTGTTTGAATGGGAGGAAAGAGGTGGTGGGGATAGGGGCGAGGGAAGGGCAGATAGGATGGGTGTTAACTTTGTTCTGTTGGCATACCACACAGCCATCTATGTAGCTTTTGACAAAGGATGATAGGCCAGGCCACCAGAAGTCACATTCAAGGATGTTCTTAGTGTGAAAGATTCCCATGTGACCTGAGAGAGGAGAGGAGGGAAGATTGAGAGGAAGGTGGGACATAGAGATGATCCTTGAAGTAGAGGTGACCATTATTGAAGGTCCAGTCTTTGAGTGAGGCACAAGTAAAAAGGGGGGATCCTTTGTCAAGGATGGCAAGAGCTTTTAGGATGAAGGGGTTGGAGGAGGATGAGTTACAAACGTGATGGGCAAGAGTGAGGTTGAGGGCCTGGATGACAATTGGTTCAGGGGCTATGGAGGTGTGGAGGTTATCGTCATTGGTGTCAATCAAGTCTTTTCAAGAGAGGGCATCAGTGGGTTCCATCTTAGATCCTGGAGTGACTACCCAGTTAATGTGGAAATCTTGGAGGAAGAGGGACCAGCGAGCTTGTCGACAAGAGAGTTTTCTTGGGTCATGGATATAGGATAGGTTTTTGTGGTTGGTTATGATGTCAACCAGATGAAGGGTTCCCTGAAGGTAGTGTTTCCATTCTGAAAGGGCAAGGATTACAGCAAGGAGTTCTTGATCATAGATGTCATAGTTCTGTTCAGCCGGGGAGAAGGTTTTTGAGAAGTAAGCACAGGGATGAAGGTCACTGTTGCTATCTTGCTGCATCAGGACAGCTCCAGCTGTGAGGAGGAAGGCATCAGTCATGACAGAGAAAGGTTTGGTGACATCTGGAATGAAAAGGACAGGGGCAGAGGAGAATAAGAATTTTAGAGAGTCAAATGATTTATCTTGGAGGGAGCCCCAGACCCAGGGTTGTTCTTTCTGAGTGAGGATGGTGAGGGAGGTGATGATGTTGGAGTAATTTGGGATGAACTTTCGGTAGAAGTTGGCAAATCCAAGGAAGGAGCAGACCCCTTTGACTGAAGTGGGTGGTTTCCAGTCTGCTAGGGTGGATAATTTCGAAGGGTCCATTCTCACTTGTCCTTGGCTGATGATGAGTCCTAGGTATTCTATGGTGGGATGGTTGAAGGAGCATTTGGATATCTTTAGGGTGAGGTGGTGTTCTCTAAGGTGTAAGAGGACTCATCTAGTGCATTCATGGCGGAGGGTAAGGGATCCCTGGGTATGGATCCCCATGTCATCCATGTAAATTTTGAGCCATCCTTCCATAATCATGTTGGTGAAGATATGGTTCATGAATGTTTGGAATGTGGCAGGGGCATTGCAGAAACTGAAGAACATGATGGTGGGCTCAAAAAGTCTGAGAGGGGTGATGAAGGCAGCTTTCCACTAATTGTCTTCCTTGATGCAGATGTTGTTGTATCCCCAGCGGACATCGAATTTGGTCAAGAGGTTGGTGTCTTTCATATCATTGATGAGTTCAAGGATCAGAGGGAGTGGGTAAGCATTGGAAATGGTGTGACTATTGAGCCAGCAATAATCTTGGCAAGGGCAAAGATCTTTCTTTGGGTCTGACTTTCCATTGGATTTCTTTGGGACAAAGAAGAAAGGGGCAGCTTGGGGGATTTAGAGGGGATGATGCGACCAGTTCTGAGGTGTTCTTCAATGAACTCCTTACAAACTTCCTTTTCCAGGGGGTTGAGTGGGTAGACCTTGGCAATCTTCAGGACGAAGGTATCCTTGAGTTCTATGGTGTGATCAAAGGTTTGATGGGAAGGAAGTTCATTATGAGTTTGTTCTGAAAAGATGTCTATGAAGTCTTTGCAGAAGTCCAATAAGAGTTCTTCAAGAGGGAGGGAAGGTTCTGTGGTGGTTCCATAGATTTTAGTATCCTTCTGAAGGTGATACTCACGGAGAGACCAGTCTTCTTCAGAAGGATACCTAAGCATTACTAATTCAGCAAGTTCTTGGTCTACATCTTTTCCTAGCCAAAGTGAGAGATAGTCAATCTCATGGGGAGAGGTGAAGGGAAGAGATATGGAGAATTTTCTCCAGTCAATGAATGATTGGGTTGAGCTTTTGAAGCCAAAGCATTCTGAGGATGATCTGTGGACAACCAAGTTTGGTTACCATGAGTCTTTCTCAGTCAGAGAAGGAATCTGAAGAGAAGGGGACAGAGGCAGTTTGAGTAATGGTTCCTTGTTGATTGGGAGTTCCATCTACATTATATGCGACAATGGGATCTGGGAGGGGTGTTGTGGGAAAGTTATCTTTTTCCAGGAGACGAAGGTTGAGGAAGTTTCCAGTGGCTCCAGAGTCAATGAGGGCTGAGGTTTTGATGGTTTTGTTCTTTCCTTGTAGTTAAACTGGGAGATGTAAGGTTTGATTGTTCAATGGTGCTACAAGTACATGAGAGGTAGGGAGAGATGATGTCAAGGCAGCTCTCCTCTTTAAAAATCCTGGACAGTTTTAACTCATTCTAGGTGGACTGAGGCGATCTCTTCAGTGGGTTCTTCTTCATAACACATCTTTAGAGTAGCAAGAATTTCTTTCCCTTCCTTCCCAGAGGTTTTGAGAGAATCAATGTAGACCTCCAGGTCACTCTTGGTGGGGGAGAGGTGGGAGGTGCAGTGGTTAGTCCAGTGGTTGTTTGAATGTACAAAGGGCAAGGAGAGTTTCAAGGAGGGGATGTTCCCTTATACTTGGTGGCATTGTGGCCAGTCTTTCTGCATCAGAAGCATTGTCCTTCTTTGATGCACTTAACTTGTTCAGTCAGGGTAAGTTTGCTGAGGGTAATACTATTGACATCCATGGCATTCAGATCCTAATGAGAACTCTTTTGGAAGAAGGAGGAGGGTTGGGGGTGTCCTCCTCAAAGGGCTAGGATGCACATCTTCTGTGCATGGAAGACTTTGGCTTGGTTGATCCAGTTGGTGATAGTGGTGGGGATGGTTGCCATGGAAAGGATCATGGTGGCAAGCTTCTGGTCAATTTCTAGGAAGAATAGGTCGATGAGGGTGATGTTGTCGGTGATGCCAGCTTTACTGGCGAGGTTCTGGAAATCGGTGATGTACTCTTGGAATCTGTCATCTCAGGTTCCATTGAGCTTCTGGGAGGACTTCTGGACGAGTTTAGATAAGTCAAGGTAGGCAGTGGCCTTGGTGTCAAAGGGGTAAAAGGTGGTTTCAAAGTTAGTGGTGAAGTAGGCAAAGGTTTTCTCTGTGGATTTGGTGTTGGGGTCAGCCATTTTGTCATACCACATTTTAGTGAAGGAGGCCCCTCTCCCTTCACTCATTTTGTTGAGGGTGGTCATGATCTTTCCTTCATCAGTGGAATATAGAGAGGAGTTTTTTTTTTAGAGTGAAATAAGCTTTCATGGCTTTGATCCATCTGGAAGCATTAGCAGATTTTCCAGAGAAGTCAGCAGGGAGGGCTGCCTTTAGCTCAATGTCTTTGGCCATAGTGGGTTGGGTAGTGGCAGTGGTCAAGGGGTTTATTCCAGGGGTGGTGCATGGTTGTTTTTGCTTTGGGAGTTTCTGGGGGATATCAGGAGTCTGGTATGGGTTGTGAAAGAGAAGAGCTGAAGTGCTTGTTCCCTCTCTTGGGTTGACCTCGATGTTGAAGGTCTCAGAGTCAAAGAGATTCTGTAGGTGGCTCATGGTGACTTGTGGGGGAGTCCTTCACCTAGAGAGGTGGGACTGAGGGAGATTCAGAATCTTTTGTTACATGTAGCATACAAACAGGATTTTCTAGGATAGCTCTTAAGGTCTTCAGAGGGATCTGCTCATGAAGAGCACACTTGATGAAGAGGTAGACTTAAGAGTTGGCGATGGATGTCTCAAGGACTGAGGATGATTCAAAAGATACACTAGTATTGCACAGATTCTGAATGAGTTTTACAGGAGCGGGAGTAATACTTTAAATAGGATAAGAGTGTGTGCACAGACCAAGAGACAAAGAAGGAAATTGACTATCTGGAGATAATTGTGTTATATTTCTTGATTTTGCACTCTATGGACACTTTGACTTTGTTCTAGATGTTTGTTGCCCTTGTGGCTGATTTGTGGCTGCCAGTTGTTTAGCAGTATTTACAGCCACTCCACTTAGGCCTCGGAGTCCACTGTTGTGCTTCCTTGGTTACTCACAGTGGACTCCAGGTCAGTAGCTCATTGTATTTCGCTCAATATCATTCTCAGTTACTCACAGTGGACTCCAGTGTGCCCCTTGAGTCCCTATTCTGTGTTCTGCGCTTATCAAATTGGGGACACTGGTCATTATGAGAGAAACAACAGAGGAGAGATAAGTCCATAAAAGAGATGGCCAGTCAACAAGATAACTCAATAAGTGATAAGTGAGTCAGACTGGTTATCATTAAGAAATAGATGTAATAAAATGAAAGGTTGCCCCTCCAAGTACATAGGGAAGAAGAGAGAGATAAAAGGAAGACAAACCGATGAAGAAAGAAAATTGTAACAAATGGAGTTGTTGAGCATGCCAATCGACTTCTCTCTGAGTGCATACCAGCATGCTGCATGAATCAGGCCTACCTACTTTGTTTTGGGGCAAAGCATTAGCTGTTACATTTCTTGATTTCGCACTCTATGGACACTCTATGGACACTTTCACACTTTCACTTCGTTCCAGATGTTTGTTGCCCTTGTGGCTGATTTGTGGCTGCCAGTTGTTTAGCAGTATTTACAGCCACTCGACTTAGGCCTTGGAGTCTACTGTTGTACTTCCTTGGTTACTCACAGTGGACTCCAGTGTGCCCCTTGAGTCCCTATTCAGTGGCTAGTCCACTCCCACAAGTGTTCTGTGCTTATCAGGTTATGAGCCCTGAGCTCTAGTCTCTTATCACTCAAGATCACCTCACATCGATGCCTTATCGACTATACCACTTGATTCATCCTCATTAGCACTCTTTGCACCATACCATTCACATCTATCCATCATGGCTTCCGAGCAACATTCACATTGTATTTCGCCTCTGATTGGCACCAACTATACCACATGGAGTGAAGAAATGAAAGCCCTACTTTGTTCCAAAGGACTCTGGAGACTTGTAGATGGAAAGGATACTCACCCTACTACATCTGGCCCTAAGCAGGATGCTTGGGATATCAAATTGGACAAGGCTGCTGGCGAAATCATGCTCAACATTGCTCCTGATCAGAGGATTCACATTAGGGAACACCAGGATGACCCCACTGCTGCTTGGAATGCTTTGCATGCTCTGTATGTGCAGCAGAAGGCTGGGACTCACTTTGTAGCCTATGACAAGTTCTTCAGTATCAGAAAGCGTCCAGATGAGTCCCTCACAGCTCTCATTGAATGGTCTATTTACCATGGATACCTCCACCTCTTCAATGCTGTACTTCAAGCCTTGGAGTATACCAACAAGAGTGGTACCCTTGGTTTTGGTCTCTCAAATGCAAGCAGTTCATCCATCAGATCTGTGAATTGTATGCAATCTTGTCTGTACTTGTGCTGTTAGCAGATTACAAGCTTGGGCAAGAACTCTTCATGGACCATGATTACCAGTGTAATGCAGACTTTTATTAGCAGATATTCAAGTTTGGATAATGGCACAAGATCATGAACTCCAACAAAATGTATATGACATATGGTATGTAAGTTGATCTATCTCTTGCAGGTGAGCATGGGATTTCTCAAGGTGGTTTGATTGAACCATTGATGACAGTCATGTTGCAGGACAGTCAATTGCCTGAGGTGAAGAACATGCTCAGCTTTTCTTGTGTCAAATCCATCCACACTGTATACAGAGTATTGGAGCAGCATGGCACCCTGGAGCTGCTTCATGATGAACTTACAGCTGTCACAAAAGAAAATCTATATCGATGGTCAATCTCAACATGGCATTCAAAAAGAGATCAAGAGCAAAGAGCATGCAATCAGAATGCTCCAATATCTGCTCCTTGGTTGCACTCATCTGTATGGAGGCTTCATCAGTCACTGCAATCCCACCTGCCACTGCTGCATATTCTGTTCCAGATCTACAGTGGCTCAAACAACTGTCCCAATGTTTGCATGTTTTTTACTAATTGAAATGTACTAACTCTACAGTTAGCTCAAGGGCTTAATTATTGGTAGAGGGAATGAAGGTCTTGCTCTTGGCTACAAATGCATCTCTTGGTCAACATATTTGGGCAGGATCTGGTGGAATGGTAGTCATATCAAAATGACAACTCATTGGGACAGTTGTTTGACTTTGAACTTCTATTACATATATCAGACCCTAGAATGCTGTAAAATAATTAGATGTCTTATGTAATGGCTCTATTATGTCACCATTATGTAATAAATTATGGCACAACTGATATCAACCCTGCCACCATCAGTATATTGTCTTATTACTATCATACATCATCTTTCTTCTGATCAAAGAGAGAATATTATTTTTCTTGCTGTTTTTTATCTTTTCCATAGACAAACCATATTCAAAACTGGCATATGGAAGGCTACTATGGATAAGGTCCTTCAGGAAGCCCATTCCGAGATAGAGAACCATCATGATATCCATGCATTCATACTCTCTCCTACCAATAAATGTGCTATGGACCAATGAATTGTTACTACCAAGGACAGGGTTGTAGTTGAAGTCATTTATTTCATTTTTTCCATCGTCAGCATTCCTGTATCCTCATAGATGGTAAGGAATACCATCAAGAAGGTCTCACTAAAGGCTGGAGTAAAGCAAAACAAATCTTTTGTCTGTTCCTCATAGAATAAAGAGGTTGGCCTTTGCTTTTAAGTACCAGCATTGGACTGTAAAGGGCTGGAAATGGCCCAGATGATTAGATAAGACCAAAACCAATAGAACTAGGTCATATGAACAGGAATATCTGGGGAAAGGAACAAAAAGGGGCTTATATTCAATGAGATTACAGATGTAGTCAAGTATGAAAGAGGTTTACTGATGGTATGGGGCTGTATTGGGTGGAATAGTATGGGAGTTTTGAATGAGGTTGAGGGAAAGATGGATGATAAATAGTATGTGGACATTTAGGAGGCAGGGTTACTGCAGAACATGAAGAATTTTGAATTTTCTTGAAATAAAGTCATCTTTAGAAGAAGAATAATTCCAAGTATACCTCCAGAAAAGCCCAAATTTGCTTTGATGAGTAATCAATCAAACATTTGGATTAGCCTTTATGGTTTTCAGGTATCAAAGCCATTTAACCCACTTGAAATCATCTCAAAATATACCCTCCTGGTTATAAAAGAGTTTATGGGAATATATCAATTATGAAATAGGGTGGTACTGGAGTGGGGGAAGAATTTTGTGGAAGAACATTGGAAATGGATACAAAGCATTTCTAGAAGGATTCAAGTAGTTATCAAGATCAAGGAAGGTCATATCTGTTACAATCGGTCCTCTACGACATTCCAATCCTAATGGATTTTCGCCAAGTTCTTTTATCTTATCTTATCTCCTTATCACACCAATGGATGCTCACATGCCATCTAATCATGGATGCTTTTGTTTGTTCTTGTTTACCTTTTTATAGAGTTTACTTTCTTTCAAAGTCACACCATCTAGCAAGCACAGCCTTTCTCTCATCTTTCATTTCCATGCTGTGCTTTGCTGTGCACATTGCCTCTTTCATTTCTGCTATGCTTTTCTTCCATTCTATTCCTATGCACTGCTGTGCATTACACATCATGCTTCTCTTTAATCTCTGTCTCACAGCCTTATGCCTCATGCTGCCACATACTATGACCATATGTAGTTAGAAACCAAACATGTACATACAAGCCTATGAGTATATAAACCTAGAGAACTTGCTGGCTAACACCAGTCTTGTTCTTCTGGAGATTTCCCCAAAGTCTCTACACTAAGAGCAAAGCTCCACTTCATCACTCATACACTCTAGCCAAGTATAAAGGCTACTATGAAGTTTATTCATGACCTAGTCTATCCCTTCTTGACAACTGCTCAGTGCTAGATGCATTGGGTTGTTTCAGTATCAGGTACAAAATGTCACTGTGTATGCAAAGTCATGCAACTGTCCCAATGAGTTGTCATTTTAATATGACTACCATTCCATCACATCCTACCCAAATATGTTGATCATGAGATAGATTTGTAGCT
>JBBPSV010000805.1:0-13473 GCA_038093795.1 Retiboletus fuscus
CTACTCTCGGCCTACAAAACCAATGTACGTCCCGCGCCGCCTGATGGAGCCGGTCTGATCACCAGTTTGCATGGCGTCAGTTGTGCCGGATGCTTAATGTTTTCATCTGATAGCTGCCAGGAATCAACCTGCCGAGTTGGATAATGTCCTTGTTGATGGAAGCATCGGAACCTCTCATTTACTCGAACAGGTGCGTCACGCTACAAAGCGTACCACACATGGAATCTCATTCACTCGCAGATCTTGGCCTTCCGTGGAACGGTGAGATTCCTACTGACGGAGAATTCATATCTGAAAGTCCAAGATCTGCTGAAGGAGATCAAAGCCCTGCCACTGGCAGAACTGGTCTGCCTACTGCCGTGACCTATGCCACCTCTGGACTTATCAACGTTCTTGGATTGCCACGGCTCCGAGTCGGACCTTGCATCTCAGCTCCTCGCTGTGCGCTCCCTCGCCATGGGTACGATGCTCTAACGGGACGTCATCAAGCTCTCATCATCGCCTCACGTCGTGGATCATGTGTCCACCCAACATGCGAAACGCACAGAGAACGAGGGTAAGACGACGACGAGAGAGTAGATGCAGCGCAAGAACATGCCAGCACAACAGGCGCTTGAGTGCAAGATGGGGGCTGAGCGGCTGAGTAGACGGGTGAGAGGGCCGATGGATCGTGCCAGAGCATGACAGATGAACTTCAAGTCGGGAGCACGGCGTATGCACTCCGTTCGACACCAGGTCGAATGTTGAGGACTTCGATTACGACAATAGCCTTTCAGACTTGCCTGCCAGTTGTCATACCCTTTCTGGAAGCTTTCTCTCCCAGACCCTCGGAAGTTGTTTGCAGGAAGTCTTCGCCGGTGGCAGACTTCTCCAAGCTGTCACGGTCGCGGTTTCGAAGAGCGTGACTTGCCTCGGACATTCCACGATCAACCTCGTTCAAACACATGAGCGCGAGCATTACCACTGCGATCGAAGAACTTGGTTTGCCTTGTGAACGGAGAGAGTAATATTTTTCTGCTCAACCATCCCAGTGACATCATCCCGAGGCTCTCGCAGTCAGTTAACGAGAATGAGGATAAGGTGATGAACAAGTACTATAAATACAGAGAGGCAAGTAAGTGGATTGATCAAAAATCATACTAGCGACTGGAAGAACCGAGCCGGCGATATCATCTGCCCAACAATCCTACGCAACAACGTATTCCTCCATCAACACCTTCAATTTTTCTGTCGGAATCCGAGGCTCCAAGTGAAAACCAATAGGTTCGACATCGCGTACGCCAGTTATGAATGCCATGTCATCCGCTGGCTTGGACTCGTCTACGGAGAGATGAAATGACCAGAGGATGAGGACGGTGTTGATAAAAAGCGACCTATGAAGGTGTTACATTCCATCAGTTTTGCGACATTTCTCCAATGTGAAGTGGACTTGCCTGGTGGCAACGTGTTGTCCGGGACAGACTCTAGACGATCTGTGGTCAGCGACGCATCGCCCATGTATCGATGAGCTCGCACCGTCTGCCAAAACCAAAGTAAGGAAACTTGAGGTCGTCTCTCAAGTTTCCATCTGACGTCAACCATCGTGTCAAGTCAAACGTGTCCGGGTCAGGGAAGACGTCCGGGTCGCGAGAGATGGCCCTTTTTGAACCTGTGTAGCATTGCCAGACATCGGATGGAAGAAAGTCCACGCACCAATGATTTCCGACCACCGTCGTCCCTGCAGGTATACGATAACCGCCCTGGGAGCAGCTAAGAACGGTGGTGACGATCAAATTCAAAGAGATGATACCCAAATGATATCCTCCGTGGCGCGGTGAGCAAGGCCTATATGGGAGGAATGTCAGTGAGTTACAGTATGGCGGATAGAGGGCCGGTGCTAGTGGCTTACCAAGAGGTACTAGAGGTCTCCATCGCATGGACTCGAGAATGAACGCACCGAGCACGGGTAGAGACTTCTCATCATCGAATGTGGGAACTGTGAAAGCGTTCATGGTCAGATGGAGTCCTCTTGAAGGATGCAAGGAGACGAACGTCGACCGTTCCCAACGACAGCATCCAGCTCAGCGTGCACTGCCGCTTGTGCATCGGGGTGGCAAGCAGCAGCCGTCATGGCAATGCAAATGGCATTCGTCGTCTAGACTGTGCCGTGAGATCAACCGTCATAGCGAGATCAAACGACGTACGGTTTCCGAACCAGCAGTAAACATGGAACCAGCGAGAAACGCCATCTCGGTCTCGTCGAGACCGAAATCAATCTCTCGCGCAAGGAGGAACTTTACAAATGACGGACCCGAATCGGGATCACTCTGCAAAGATTTCGATGCATCAAGAACAGGTCCATGATGGCCGGCGGGGAGCGTACCATCTGCAATTTGACCGTATCTAATTGACGATGGAACAACTTGTGGTCCTCGATAAATCCTTGGCGCAACTCTCGTCCATACCACGGTAGGTATTTCAACCAAGGCAAGCTGTCCACGAGGTAGGCACCAGGGCGTAACGACATCCCAAACCTCTTAAGTGATCTCTGAACTTCCAGCAAATTGGGATCCGACGCATGCGTTGGCGTATTTTTCCCGTACGTAAGCTTGAGGATGATCGAGGCCGCGTATCTATGAGCAGAGGTCGAAAAAGTGTGATCGAAAAAAGAAAGCCAAACATACACGCGTGCATGGCCCAGATATTGTTCTGGGCTTTCTAGCAGGCCCCGAACAGTCCCTTTTGCATACATCGTCTGTAGCGACTCGTATGTCTGTGCTGCCTTGGGTTTAAAGTGTGTATGGAGAGCCCTAGCACGAGCAAGTCAACGACATGCGATAGTCCCCTCACGCGCGCCATCATTCGATCATCCTATGATTTTACTTACCTCCGCAGTCGTTTAAACCGATCCCCAGCAGGTGTGTGTATTACTCGGAAACCACGACTCAACAGTTCGCCACTGGCCACCAATCGGGGTCGATCGACCAGCGCACCTCCTTGTTTCTCCATGATGTCCATAGCGGCCTAGTGCCCCGTCAGGTATACCTTGGCTTGCCTTAAACGACAGACCCCAGTTACCTTGTGACGTCCAATGACCACGTAGTGGCTTATACCCCCTCTGAGTGATATGAGCGGTCCATACTGTTCGATCCAAGACGCATGCGTTAAAAAGGATCTTTGAATGATTGGCACGTTGGCATAGTGAACACGCAGCCGATGATGTGAAACGAAGAGAGAACGCACTTTTTATCCGGAAGATGATGCCCCATGATGGTGTTTGCGGGTGGGCTCGGAGGAAATCTGTACGACCTATCATACCGCATGCGAGACCAAGTGAGGAAAAGGAAGATGAGAGTTCCCCCCAACACGACAACGCCAAGCACGTTCCCGTCAAAAGACATCGCCGAACAATCCACAGAGCTCAAGAGGGTGGGGAAGGAAAAGAGAGAACGAATCCCGAAGAAGGAAAGAATCGTTGCGCAGGCGTTGGGCTATGCAAAGCTGTAACGTCTGGCCCTCGTAGTAAGTGCGAAGAAGGCACAAATCCAAGCCTTTCAGAGTAAAGAGAACTGAGGGCTGCAGAATGAGCGGCTAGGGTCTATATAACTTTGAACCTAATGTTTCACCTCTCTCCGTCGGGTCTAAATATTGAACCTGCGCGCTCAGGCTGGCATGATCTGTCTTATCACTCGGACTTTTTCATCAGCTGACATTTCCAGCTTCGTTGCAAGGACTCCGGAGACCCGCGGCGAAGTACGAAACTTCATTTTTATTTGTTTGCTCGCTCACATTGGTATACCCGCCCACCGCTGCCTACTGTGCCCCCGCTACTCTACTCCAATCCTTGTCGTATTGTTGCATGGCACGGGTATACACGCATGACAGGTATGGGTACACTGGCGGGTTCGGGAATGTGGACCTGTGGAGTGACCTATGGAGTATGGAGGGTTTTCCTGCGGGTCTGATATGTATACGGTACCTACTAGGACAATCAATAAAGTATACTACTGTAGCCACTCAGAATAAAGGTTAATCTCGTCCCACGCATCCCCGAACACACAAGACGATGACACGCGGAATGCTCGGACAGACACGGGGAGTTAACACCATCAAGGAAGGTGTCGTCAGCAATATTTTAGATGAGTCTGGGTTGACGAAAACTGCTGTCGTCGAAAGAGGAGGTAGGGGCGGTGAGGAGGCAATGGCGGCATCGTAAGTGGTCATCGTGATGTCATAGTCGACGTCGTTGCCTAGGCTGATGCGAGAGGGCACGAGGGCGACGGTAGCGGCATCGTTGGACGTGTCGGTTGAGACGTTGGCAATGAGGGAGTTGGCAGCACCATTGGGTGTACCGTTTGTGTGAATGAGGGGCCACACAGGAGCTGCTTCGGTGCATTGAACCGTCCGTTTGGATTGTCGAACGATCCGGCAGCCGTTTGCATCGAAAAGGTCGCCCGGGGCGACGGCATATGCTATGGCTGCGTCGTTTGGCGCGCCGTTCGCATCTTCAATCATTTTGGCAGCCTTGAGGGCGCCTGGGTGACGAAGGAGGTATTGGCAGAATCATTGGATGCGTCATATGCTCTGGAAACGAGGGGGGCGACGGTAAAGGTGTCGGCTGCATCACATGACATGTTATTTGCGCTGTCGAAAGAGGGAAGGTGCGCCGTCGTTGAACACGCCAGAAATGTCGAGGGGGTCGCCCGAGACGATGCTGAGCATATCGGCAGCTTGTCGGACGTGCCGTTCGCATTAGAAATCACGGGGACGAGGCCAGAAAGGTGTCAGCAACGTCGCTGGATGCGGGCGAGGGAAGGGTGTCGACGAGTGCATTGTCCTCGTCGACGAGCGAAACAGAGCCCGGATCGACTCGGACGCTTTCGGGCGAAGCGGCGTTGTTGAACACGCTGGGGTCGTCGTAGAGGACAGAAGCTGCAAGGGGCGAGATGAGAATGTCGACGAGCTCGTTAGACTCGCCGAGAATGCTGGGAGCGTCGTTGGACGCGTTTGAATGCGCCAGGAATCGAAAAAAAAAAATCGATTGGGCCAATGAGCAGATTGTTTGAATGATTGCCATTGTCGCCAGCAGCCATTAGGGCACTCTAGGTCGTATGGGTGACGAGAGGGTGACGATAAGGCCGTTTGGGTCGTCGATAAATGAAGTAGCGTCGTTGATTGCACTAGAGAGTTTGGTGAGGTCGAAAAAGTCGACAACGTCATTCGACGGATCGTTTGCATGAAAAACGTCGCTGCCGGCAGCCGTAAGGGTGCTCTGAGCGTCAAGACGAGTGGCGAGGGACGGCTCGATGCCATTTTCGTCGCGTGAATCGAGCAGGGCAAGTGAGGCGGTGACGGCTTCGAGCGTGTGCGTTATTTCGGCGCTGGACTCGATGTCCATGCACTGTGTGAGCAAGAGGGCACGCCGGGACGCTGGGAACGCCGGGGCACTGTATTGAGCCGCGCCGATATAATGCGCGAGTGCGAGCGACAACGGCGGGAGAGGGGACAACTGCAGGAGAGGGGTAGGGCTTTGAGGGCACGGTTGTGTGCGAACATCACTCGACGTGCACGCTCCAACAATAACGTTGGGGCGCGTGCATCGACGTGGGCGCACGAACGGCGAGGGTGGAGCCAGCTTACCTTGTGACCTTCAATGACCGCGTAGTGACTTGTACCCCCTCGGAGCGATATGAGCGGTCCCTACTGTTTGATCCAAGAAGCATGCGTTAAAAAAGGACTTTGAACGTTGGCATAATGAACACGCAGCCGATGATATGAAACGAAAAGAAAACGTACTTTTTCTCCGGAAGACGATGCCCCATGATGGTATTTGTAGGTGGACTCGAAGGATATCTATACGACTTCTTTCGGACGGACGTGTCACCATGATCATACCGCATGCGAGACCAAGTGAGGAAAAGGAAGATGAGAGTTCCCGGGGCCCAACACAACAACGCCAAGCACGTTCCCGCCAAACGACATCGCCGAAGAATTCACAGAGCTCAAGAGGGTGGGGAAGGAAAAAAAAAAGAGCGGAAACCCGAGGAAGGAAAGAATGGTTGCGCAGGTGCAATATGGGCTGTGCGATCGAAGCGCTGTACGTTTCTCTGATTCAGACGATCGCGTCAAACATGATGGGCCTGAAACATGTTCCGTCGGCCGCTGGAATAAATGAACCGACCTCCGAAGTGAGAACACGACGAACTCGAGAACTTGAAGGGAGGCATGTCACCATGGTTGGATTGTTCGGAACGGACCGACCGAGGAGACTCAGCATATGACGATTACACTACTCATCTAGGCTACGTCGAACCATGCCTCGAGGTTGGAGCTGCCGCTGTTCATGACCACCTGACTGCTAAAAATTCACCACGTTCAAGACCGTTGCCCGTCTCCAGGATTCACTCTCACTTTGCAAACACGACGCCGTGAGCGCGATGCCTGGTCCACGAGCGAAGCAAAACGCTGCAAAAAAGAACAAACACAAGGTGCTATCTCAGAGGAGTGCAGCCTCATCTCGCACTGTTCCGACCCATCTCCTCAATAGCCAGCTGAATGAGTTGTCCAGCGACAACTGGGACAAGGTCGCGAAAGTACTTTGCGACCATCTCAAACTACCCGGCATGTCTACCGCTTGCTTTTCCATCAGATGCTGACTGTTCATCAGACCTCACAACGAGATCCGGGCTAAAGAAAGTGTTCAACAACTTCAGTGAGATTTACAGGCGCATCGACGACATGTATATCACCTACGAGGGGAACCAGGTCATTCGAGGAGGTATTGTTGCCATCTATGTCAAGATGTGTGCGGATTCTATCCTCAGAAACATGCTCTTTCATCAAGGTGTGATAGTATCTTTGTTTGTGAGTGAAAACTAACGACCCGGAAAAGGTCTCCTCGCGAAGATCATCAACCTCGTCGACAAACCCAAATCTCGTCATCTCGCCTTGAAGGCCCTGACCACCGTCACCCAGCATGGTGGTTCAGAAATACGCAAGGAGATCTCGCTGCAGGTTCCAGTTATGATCAAAGTTCTTCAAGATTCCCCAGATGACTTGTACGCTGCCGAACTGGCCATCTCGACAATCGCACATGCCGTCGCCTGCTCTCTCGATGAACCCCAGAAGCCAGCAGCAAAATATGTCAAAGTGCTCCAGCTCCCTAAGCTCATCCCCCTTGTCCTCGGCTTCGTCGGCAAACCTGGTGTCAGCTTGCCTCTGCTACATCACGCCCTCGAGTTCTTTGGGCATCTCACGCACCACTGCTCACAGGAGTGTTTGGCATTCCCAGACATGATCGATTTCCTCATCGCATGCATTCGCAGCGCTGATATGTACTCTCGTTTCAACGCACTCGGCGCTGTGATACGCTTAACTTCTCCAGAGCCAGAAAGGATTGTCGGTGATCCGCGCGCCCTTCTTGCTGCCATGCAGCGGGGTTTGCCAAGTCACCTCGATAAGCTCCTCGTAGACTATGGTCCCGCGCGCTGCGAGTCAGTGCTCACCCTCCAGTCTTCTGCAGAGTACCAGAAAGCAATGATGCAGTGCTTGCAAGACCATGATTTATACAAGCTCGGGCTCACGCTTGCAGAACTCATCCCTCGCAATGAGTTTTCCATCAGCGAAGGGGGCTTTCAGGTCATCAACGAGCGCACAGGCAGAGCCGAGTTCATGGATGTTGGCCTGCCATTCAAAATGTGGGTTGACGCGCTGCCGATTTGTGCCAAGGTTATCCGCGAGCGGGGGAAAGCCGGGGAAGTGGGCCTCGCGGACATGCTTGACATGAAGTTTTTCGTTATCCGCTCTCGTGTTCCTGAAGCGATCGTGCTTGCCAAAGAAGGGATCGAACGCGACCCCAAGTTGCCCTACCCTTATTACATCATGACGCTCGGTGACGATGCAGAGGCAGGACTCCGCTATGCCAAGAAAGGGCTCAAGTGCAAAAATATGACACCATTCGTGAACCATGCGCTCCTGGCGCGTGCGACGGAGATCGCAGGAAACCTGGCCATATGTCGTATGCAGGAGTCAACGGTGGGTGATCGAAGATGGGAGCAGGCGCAGGCATTTCTGACCAGTGCCCTCGACGATGCACAAGTCTACCTTGCCCAGGCGCCACCGGACATGCGCCACCGAAAGAGCATCCTATACTGGTACATTGTATTGACTCTTGCGAAAAAGGGTCCAGAGCTGTCGACCGATTTGCGCGAACTCGAGGTGAGCCTCATACCCTTTCCTCGCTCCCTCCCCCTTCGCTCTTGAGGTCTCACATGTCATATCCGCATAGAAATATACTGACCTGCTTAAAATTGCCGACGAATTCTTCACTGAGTTCGGCGTCATTGCACCCAAATCACAGCTACGCTTTACACATGAACGCATCTTTTCACGCTATGCTGCCGCAACCAGGAAATGGGGCGCAGCTGTTACGCGGCTTGATAGCCACAGCATCGATGAGTACATTTTTTCGCGTGACAAGGCCGAGGACCGGCTCGCTGCGTGGTTGAACGACATTCAAGATGAGAATGGGGATACCGTCGATACCACTGACGACCGAGGTGTTGGATCGTCGCAAGCCAAGCGGTCGAGGAATAATCAGACGGAGCTACACAGGTGCTCATGGTGCGGGAACCCGAGTGCAGTGTTGCGCAAATGTGGAGGATGTGAGAAGGAGAGGTAAGACTTGGAGAGACTTTAGGTGAGATGTGGCTGACCGATTGGAATGGTTCAGGTATTGTGATACTAGCTGCCAGAAGTTAGCGTGGCCAGAACACAAGGCCAAGTGCAAATCTCGAAAGACCGTGAGTTCGTCCGCATGACCAGGCGGTAAAGGATGGGCTTGGTGGCCGCGGATGAGTGAAGGGTATATATGTTGATTGCGGTTGCCAGTTCTATTTCCCCGCAGTGTTTTCTTGGCAGCAACCTGTCAGGATACATGTTTTCTTCTTGGTTGACATGCATATTGTAGTATTGCCACAAATGCTTTGTAGGTTATGTTAAGAAATTGTTCACGAGTTAATACTTAGGTCTTTGCACACCTTTACTCGCCATGGAAACTGCAGGATAGGCCTTTGACTGATTGCGTATGACTCATTCTGCCCCTGACAGCACGATAACCTGAGCACCTTGCCCGCGTACTACAGCTAGTGACACTCTTGGTGAGTGTGAAGGCCTGCTCACAGTGTCTACCATGATAAACCTGAATGTGGCGTGTCGTGCGCTTTCGTCGATCGGACCCGACAATTAATGTTCGTGCTCGCAATCACGTTTACACTGACAGTCATCGCTACGCTGACTGATTTCCATACTCGATGGAATTTTTCACTCTCTCCATATGCATACGACTGCGAGAGCTTCCAATTTGCAAACGATGATGCAGCACCGTGCCCTAGTTATGACACTGTTTACCGGTAGTTCGAAAACCGTGGACACATCACTCCATCAGGCACAAAGCGTTCTCGCACCAAGGATCAAGAGGTCACTGCGGAATAAAACGGCGCGCTGAAGAACGGCCATGGACACCAAGGAATGTGCTACGCGCCAAAATCCTCTTTCCCAAGGGTCGTTCGACGGCATTTGGAAGGCGACATTCCGGATGCTTGCCCAAATATGTGGATACGCAAATCCTAGTGCTCTCATAGACTTGGTGAGCTAGGTCTGGGAGTGTCAGACTTGAGCATGCACCATAGTTGAAGAATGCCCATTGAAGACGTCGAGTTCTGGATTGGTGTAACCATATCTCGGATCAATCGATCATGTGGGCCAATGAAAATTTTGGGCATCAGCAAGAAGTGATGTATTCAGACCGATGAATTGATGAAGTTTGGATATATATGCACCTCAGGAAGCTCATCACGATGGGTTGATCAATTGATCATTAGAGCTGTTAAACATTCGAACTTCGACCTCATCAGCCTTTCCATCTAGTCATGGTAATATGAAGGTAAACAGTGAAAGATTGGACATAAGCTCACAGACAGACTGGACAAGCCATTAGCATCTTTCAACACCATCATACTAGTAGTAGTCATCCCTGAATCCCACCAAAATTAATCATAACACAGTTTACACCACACATTGGATAATCACAGCATAGCACAGAACCTCATGGACTCAAAATGCAACTGTGGCCTGGACAGGCAGATTTTAGATATACTTACCTGTCGTCCATCCCTCTTTCTATGACATGTCCAAAGGCTTCTGCATGCTTGTAGTATCATGATGTAGGACATATCACCCACAGGGGTCACAGGTACTATGGCTCATGGTGGTGCACAGGTAGGTGGCTATGACTGGTGATAGTATCCCAGGGGGATACCTGTGCCGATCCCTACTGCTGGGCCAGTGTATGTGCTGCCAAGAACTGCAGCATTATACCATTCAAAGGTCTGAAAGAAAAGGCAATATCAACCAGTACTAGCACGACATGCACGACACATCACTGACCTAGTATTCTCAGCTAAAAGCACCCTGAGAGCAAGATGAGAGAATAAAGAATAAGACGAACCTGAACAGCAACCACGGCGTCGGCATCAACAGCCAGCTAATGAATCGATAGACGAGCAGGACGGAAAGGGAGACAACGAGCTTGGTGAGAAGAGACGAGACGCGACGAGACGACATTAGACGAGAAAAATAAAGATGGGACATAGCTGGTGGAGGTGAGACGAAAGGGAAGGGGGAAAGAAAAGTCCGTTGCGCGTGGATCTCGACGATCTACTCGACGACCTCGTAGAGGAAGGAGTTGGGGAAGTACTTCTTGATCTCCGCCTCGATGTACCAATACGGCGTGAGATAGGTGATGTCGGTTCCGTCGGTGGTGCCAGCACCTCCGTTCACCATCCCGAGGATACGGCCGTTCCTGTCGAGGACGATAGAGCCCGAGTCGCCGGGGGCGGAGAAAGGACCGTTCACGTTGCCATAGGGGAGGACAGCGATTTCCATCGACGTCTCCTTGATACCGTACTCGTTGACGGTGCGAGTGAAAGATTCCATTCCGGTAACCCGACCGATGGTGGTGCCCGTCGCCAGACCGTTCTTGACGACGAGAAGGCAATGTTCCCCGTTGGCGTCGAGTTGCTTGGGGTTGCGGATCTCGTTAGGCTGGATGACGCCGAACGCCTGGAGAAGACCGTTCTTTGGGTACTCGAAGTCGGCCTGGTCCTCTGGCTGGGAGAACATAATCTTGCTGTAGTCCAACGACGAGAGGTTGCCACCTGTGGGGGAATATAATAGTCAGCCGAAACTGCGGGACGATACCGGCTAAGATGGAAAACGTACCGACATAAACTTTATTACCCTTAAACGTGGTCCAGTCAAACTTGTTGATGTAGAGCTCGATTAGGGCCCAATCTCGGGTTAACCCGTGGGGTGCGACGCCGATGGGCTCGACGTGGACGACCTCGCCAATAATGCGCTGGTCTGGAACGGTCCACCGCTTCACGATCTCGTCATGGAACTTGTTAATCTCGTGGATCTTCTTCTTCGCCTTTTCTACCAGGGCTAAGTGCTCGTTCCGCTCATCAGTGGTATTCGTAGGCTCGCCCTCCTTTGGCGAGCCCACCCAGCGAAGTACGGTCTCCCAATTTTTAATAGAGCGGTGCTGGTCGCCGATGGCGCCCATCATGCTCTTAAGGGCGTTGGTATAGCCCGAGTTGCCAAGGGCGATGACGTGCTCACGGGGATTGCTCGGGGTCTTGCGAGCCAGGCCCGTGTTGCGATGGACGGGAGGAGGTCGAGCGACGTGGGCGCAGGTGAGGAGAAAGATGCGGTTGCTATCGTTGCTCTCGCGGAGGTACAGAGCGCCGGTGCCTTCATAGTGGGGAGTCTTGAAGGGCGCAATGGAAAGGCCTAGAGTGGAAGTAAAAGGCTTGCGGAGCTCGGGGACGGAGTCAATGAAGGGGTCGAAGGAGAGCATCTTGGGGCCAGCAACGGAGCGGGTAACAACGGACTCACGGAAGCCTATTTCGAAGCCGCTGAAGCCCTCCCGAGTCAGGAAGGAGGTGATGGCATCGGCTGCGGTCTTAGCAAGTCCGTAGGCGAGAGATTTGGGCTCGACACCGATCCAAATAAGGAGCGGGCTGAACTTCGCCATCCCCGCCTCCGCGAAAGCGACAGGGTCTATCGACGTCCAAAGAACCCCTATGTTGTCGAGCAATTTGCAAACGCTCCTACCGATCCTATGCCAAGAAACTTGCATAGGATGACCGTGAACGCCACGAGCCTCTCTAATTATCCGCTGGGACTCGAGGCCGGTGCGTACGGACCAGGCATTCCCGCTCTTGTAGACGCACAGAGCGTCGCTGGGGGTGCCGTGGAAGTCGTAAGCGGCGTTGGCGTAGAAGACGGAGAGGCGTTCCCCGTCAGAGAGGACGGTCTGCTCGTCCTCGTCTGGGCTGAGCTCGGCGAATTTGTGGGTGGGGGAGGAGACAAGGGCGATGGGAGAAGAGACGAGAGACCCGAGGCTCATGCAAGAATCGAAGAAGACCCCGTCGACGCCGGGTGGGGGTTCTGACGGCACTAGAGAACGAACGGTCAGCAACGAGAAGAGACCACAAAATTAAACTCTGGGGCTTACTAGTTTCAAAACCTTGGTTTTGTTGTAGCGAAGGTTGGGAAGCCAAGACGATGTCGTTGGTGGACTATGGCGTATGATATATGAGGGACCGGACTGGACAAAAATAAAATAAGAGGATTCAGTCAGTTCGTTTTTGCGTTAGACGACATCACCAAAATGTTCAAAGTCCGATGGTACCCGATAAGGCAATTGCGACTCGCGGCCCTCCTCATCGACATGGCAATGCTCGATATGACGTCGTTCGTGCTCGCTGTACATGTTCAATGCACGATCGTGCATTGTTCACAACATTATCCCTACGATAATGTAATATAGACTCCCCTGCTACTTTATGTACATCGATACCTAGATATACTTACCTGTCACTCACCCCCCCTTTCCATGACATGTCCAAAGGCTTCTGCATGCTTGTAGTATCATGATGTACGTAGTATGTATCACCCACAGGGGTCACAGGTACTATGGCTCATGGTGAAGCACAGGTAGGTGGCTATGACTGGTGATAGTATCCCAGGGGGATACCTGTGCTGATCCCTACTGCTGGGCCAGTGTATGTGCTACCAAGAACTGCAGCATTATACCATTCAAAGGTCTGAAAGAAAAGATGACATCAACTGGTATTAGCATGACATGTATGACACATCACTGACCTAATATTCTCAGCTAAAGCACCCTGAGAGCAAGATGAGAGAATAAAGAACAAG
The DNA here is from genome assembly GCA_038093795.1 of Retiboletus fuscus. Lineage (NCBI taxonomy): Eukaryota > Fungi > Basidiomycota > Agaricomycetes > Boletales > Boletaceae > Retiboletus > Retiboletus fuscus. The sequence goes on from JBBPSV010000805.1 coordinate 13,261, forward strand.
ACAAACCTGAACAGCAACCCACAGTGTCAGCATCGACAACCAGCTAATGAATCAATAGACGAGCAGGACGGAAGGGAAACAATGAGCATGGCGAGAAGAGACAAGATGGGACGAGACAAGATAAGACAGGACGAGACAAGATGAGACAGGACGAGACAAGACAAGACGGGACAGGACAAGACAAGACAAGACAGGACAGGACAGGACAGGACA
>JBBPSV010000806.1:0-13466 GCA_038093795.1 Retiboletus fuscus
CCCAGTTCAGCATGGAGAGTGATGTTGATGACTTTGATCTTGATGCAGATAGTGACCAGGATGACATATTTGAGCCTATCATCATCCCCCCTCCCTCTCCTATCATCCCTCTCATTTCTCTGGATATCGACTCTGAAGGCAAAACTGACAGTCAGGACTTGAACCATATGGATGATCGAGATAGACCTTACCAGTCTTTCCTTGGTGAAATTGTAGCGCTGATTGATGAGGTGGAGAGAGCATGATTCTTGAACCGTTTGGATGTGCCACTGTTGTGTGCCCCACAGCTTCATCTTCTGGAACACTTTGCAGTGTTCCAGCCCCATCTTTTCTGCAAAAAGTTATGTGTCGACTGTTACATTTTTCCTTTCCACTACGTTCCTACAGTACTTTCCTTGACCCTATGCTTACCTCTCACTTTGAACTATAGTTGTCTTGCTGTTCGAGCCCTGCCTGACGACATCTTTTATTGCTGAATTACTCATATTGTTCCACTGAGTTCTATGCCTGACTCATCCTTGTTCCATAACATTCTATCCAATTCTGCCTGACTCATCTTTGTTCCACAACGTTCTATCCAATTCTACTCCATTACCATGGCTCGCCTATTTAAACCATAGTACTCGACCTGTAACTCTAAGCTTGATCTTCTCAATCCAACGAGTTCTTGTGGACTTCATCTGATCCCCTCATCCCAGCCTTGTCCACCCCTTTGCTCTTATAAGCAAGGGGCAGTCCCTCTAGTAGCACCACGGCTAGAGGTTCCTTGTGTCGTCCAAGCTTCCGACTCCCCTCGTCTGCTTGACTCCTTTGAGATCATGCCTAGCCAACGGCGAAGTGTAACAAAAGATCAAGCTTCTATCCTGTGTGGACTATCTCTGCTGTAGCTCCAATATCCCTTGATTCTCGAGCATGCTCTCTGTGAGCAGATCCCTCGAATCACAGAACCACCATTGTGTTCCAGTGACCCACCATCGATCCTCATTGGTCTAGACCATGAGAACCCCTGCCCACCGACCTATCTGAGTCGGAAGCCCCCCAAGACACTGCATCATCTTCGGATACCAACCCAGACTTAGACCTTGACACCCTCTTCAGGCCTGAAGAGGAACTCACCCTCCGAAATCGGTTCTCTTCTGGGTGTTACGCTTGGCCCGGGTAGGGTCAAGCGTAGACTCAAGGGGAGGTCTGGGACGAAGGGAGTACCAGCATTCTTGACGCTTCGGTACGACTAGAGGCCTTTGGGCGAGGAATCTGCTCACGAAGAGCACGCTCAGCGTCGAAGGATATGATGAGTCCGAGGAGGACGAGTCTTATCCCGGTCTTGGGAGATCGAGCGTAGGAGTTATCTCAAGAATATGATTGAGTAGCTCTAGCTTAAGGAATACAAGCGTAGAAACTACGGTTTATATATGCGAGCCATAGAAGGTCATGGAAGCCCATAGAAGGGCCGGGTAAATGAGAGATGAAAGGAGATGTGACTCGGGGAATTGTAAGGACTCGGGAGGAGTTGAAATGAGTCACATCCGCTGCGGATCTGTCAATCAGTGTCGATCAGAAGCAGCTGTCTATCAAAGATTATCATGAAACGAAGAAGTGGCCGGAACGGCCCGAAGCGACAGTGACAGCGGAGTCAGTAGTCGGAAATGAAGAAGAGATGCGGTCCATGGGAATATCGACCTACGTGCCGTACGAGAGTGGTCTGGGTAGCGCCAGACGAGATGGATAGCGATCCATCGAGACTAAGCTAAGCAAAAGAAAAGAAAGAAATAAACGGGGCCAAGTCAACTCGTAACATTACCCCCTTCTTACGCTCCTCAATGCCACTTGAGGGTATCTAGAGGTCGATGTAGCCTCCATTGGGAGAACCGGTGACATTGGCATAGGCTGTTACGATTCATCGTGCCCCTATACTTTTTCTTCGCTTAGTCCTAGTCATGGCTTACCCAGCCATACCTCGTCCCTCGCTTAGCCCAGTCCTGGCTTACCCAGCCAGTCAGCCCACCGATAGTCCTCACCGGACTTCATGCCTACGCACTGCCGAGAACCCGCTAAGCACTCCCTTGCTTAGTCCTTACGTCGAGCCCATCCTGGCTCTCCCCTGATCATTGTCCGTTCCGCCTGACCGGAACCCCTAAGTCTCATAGCGCTGGTCTCTTCGTGAGCATCACCAATTGAGCATCCCTCCGAGACCCCGTCTCTAGCCTCACCCCGGGACTCCAACAGTCCACTCCTAGACTCCTTGACTCCTGACGCAGTCCACGCACTGACCGACAGCACGCCGCATCACCTCAGTCCCTGTCCTCTGACGTCATCTTAAAACCTCCTCCGCCGAGTCCAACCTCGGACCCTCTCCTCAGCCTGGCCTCGCACCCACGCCATGCACTGATCCTTTTGGACCTTACCCCGAACGTGCACACTGCCCTCGGACTCCCCAGTCCTTGGTCCCAGTCCGCTGGTTCTCTCACAGAACCTGTCCCAGTCCCTCGGCTCCCCAGCTGAGCCCCGGCCTCCAGACCGGACCCTATGCCAGACCCTCGGTAGGATTACTCACGTATCCCTGGATATCTCCTATCCGAGTCCCATCATTGACAATGGCGCATGCGCCTTTCCTTAGCTCTAGCCTTTCCTAGAACCTCGCCTCGCGCATCCCTTCTATTACCACCGAAGACGATGCTTCTCTCGCTTAGCTGAGATCATTGATCGACAGGACGCTTCCTGATCGACAGATCCGCAGCGCGTATGACTCATCTTCCTAATCATTCGCCGAGTCATACTTCACCGTTTCCTTTAGAGATGTGCACCCCTCATCCATTCGGCACATCTCCTGCACTTAGCTATACCACAGCCGGTTCCCTTACTTAGACGCCCGGTCTGTGCACACTCTTGACCCCTATATAATAGGCGCTCCATAGTCCTCCGTACCTTAGCTTAGTCTACCTGAATCACCGTATCCTCTTAGATTCATAGACTCACCGATAATCCCAACACCTTCATCTTGACTCTCGTCTGAAGGCCGTCTCGACCCTCAACCTAGCCGCCTACCATGTAGCCTTAGAACGTGAGAACTCACCTTCTCGCGCCTCCACTCATCTCTAGTAGTCCGTTACCCGGACTACTATAGTCCGAGCCCTAGAAGGCGGCTTACCCTCAGGTCTATGTGCGACCCTGCCCGGGCCACGCGTAACATAGGCCGTGTCGTCCCATATGTCATCTGTAAAATCAAGCTCCGGCTCGTCCTGGATTCGGGACGCAAGCGGACGAGGTCGCGGACGGTGCGACCTTCGCGACGAACGCGAGGAGCTAGAGGATTGGGATGATGAGGACGGGGTAGCTGGGCGGGGACGACGACGGAGGGGGCACTGGTTCTGGATATGTCCGGGGCGCATGTGAAGGCAGAATGGACACTTGTACTCTGGGCAATCAATGCACCAGTGTCCAAGGTGGTGACAATGAAAGCAGGACGTGTTGTAGAGGGGATGATCGGGGCTAAGGCTGATCTCACCTTCGTTCATGAGGTGAACTCGTTCGAGTCGATTGATGAGGTTCACTTTGCTAGGAGATAACGGGGATGACGACGCAGACGGCGTCGGAGCGGCAGGCTTGGTGGGCGAAGGAACTAAAATGGTCTCGACAGGGAGTGTGGGTCGAACGGGAGGGAGAGGGAGACCGGCTCTGGCGAGGTCCTGCGAATATCGTTCAATGTCTGCGACAAAGTCGAGCATATTGAGTTGGTGCATGGCGGACAAGAGGTAGGAGCGGATGCGGCGGGCTACAAGGCAGAGCTGGGTGGAGAAGAACTCCGACTGGGCATTTGCGGAGGTAAAAGAAGCGATGGGGTCGAGACGAGAGACCTGTAAAAAGGCTAGATATAATGATTCCAAAGGGGAGTCTACGTCTAAGTGGGCCTGCATAGTAGCGGCCAAACGGGAGTCTCGGAGTCGGGTCTGAAGGAGTCGTCCGGACTCGCATGATAGTGGGTCGGACCATAGAGTGTAAGCGAAGCGGGGTACATTGATGGATAAAATAGTCTTGGGTTTCTCTTCCTCATCGAGGACAGAGGGCCAAGGGAGAGGCGTGGTGTTCCACCCGGGGGTGGCTTCAGTGCTAATGCAGTCATCTGCGAGGACCATAGGGGGGTGAATGGTCAGAACGGAGAGTTCCTGAGCAAGTGGGAATGAGTCATCGACTCCCTCGAGGGGGGGAAGAGCGGAGTCGGTGAATGTAAGAGAGGACTCGGTAAGAGAAGATTCGGTTGACGGGGAGTAAGACATGCTAGGAGATGTGGGTGATATGATAGAGCTCGGTTGGTGATTCTCACGTAGAGACCAGCACGTAGAGTTCTAAGGAGAGAAGACCTTGGGGTGAAGCTTCTTATAGCTTCGGAGGATAGCTTGTGCATGTTTGAACTCCCGTTCCGGGAGCCAGGTGTCGTCGGAGGCGGTAAAGCCGTGCCAGCGGACAAGGAATTGTCGGTGGGCAGCGGAACCCCGGTGTCATACGATCTTTTCAATTTCATACTGCTCTTCTCCATTGATAAGGTCAGGCGGGGGTGATGGGAAGTTAGGGCCGTGCACGGAGTTTTCCTTGTACGGGGTGAGGAGTGAGGCATGGAAGACTGGATGTATTTTCCATGTCTTGGGGAGGCGGAGTTGATACGTGATCGGGGACAATACCTTGACAATGGTAAAGGGTCCTTCATGTTTCGGGGCAAATTTTGGGTGAGTCAGGTTACGTTTCAAATTTCTGGCCTCGAGCCAGACCTGATCACCTTTTTCGAACGGAGTGAAATTCTTCTTGTTTCTGGAAGCCATGACTTGCCTAGCTAGTTCATGCGCAGCAAGGGCTTCTTGACGGGCAGCAGTAAGTTCCTTGATACGATCTTCCACGGCGGGGAGATCCGTGAGTGGGAGGACGGTGGGGACCGGGATAGGTTCATATCCCATCATTAGGTAAAACGGGGATTTACCGGTGACGGAATGAGGGCGGTGATTGTGAGCGAACTCGGCGTGGATCAGCTGATCGGCCCACGTGGTGGGGTTGTTCCCCGCAAAGATCCATAGGTAGGTTTCAAGTTCCTGATTGATCCGCTCCGTTTCCCCATCAGTCTGGGGGTGATATGCAGTGGATAATGCAAGGGAACATCCGAGAAGCCTACCGAGTTCCTTCGCGAAGCGAGAAGCGAATTGGGGCCCTCAATCGGAGATGATCTTCTCATAGAGGCCAAATCTAGGATAAACTTTCTTAAAATAGAGGGTGGCGACGTCTTCCGCAGTCGCGGTCTTAGTAGTAGGGCAGAAAATAGCCCCCTTCGAAGATGCGTAGTCGGCCCAGACTATAACAGCCGTAAAGCCATTGGATGCGGGAAGGTCTGTGATCATGTCACAGGAAATCTGTTGGAAGGGGCGAGTGGCAGTGGACCGGTTAGGGGTAAGAGGGGGAGTCATGGGGTGGGTGTTGACCTTGTGCTGTTGGCACAGGGCACAACCCTCGACATACTTGCGAACGTACTGGGCCAAACCAGGCCACCAGAACTTGCTCGCAACGAGTTGTCGAGTCTTAAGAAAACCGGGGTGACCAGCAGACTCGTGGTCATGACAGCGTTGGAGAATGGACTTATGCAATCCATTGACAGGGGGGATATAAACATGACCCTGATAGGTCAGGACGCCTTCGTGAAGCTGCCAGTCGCTAAGGCGCGAGTGGAAGGCAGGAGGGATAGAGCTGTCGAAGGCTTGGAGGGTCTGGAGGAAGAGAGGGTCGTCTTTCGACGTAGTCTTAATGTGATCCCGGAGAGCGGAGTCAATGAGACAGACAAAGATGGAATCCGGGAGGAGGACCGTCTGGGTATTGTCCGGAGTATGGGCAAGGAAGTCTGGGCGGCGGGACAAGGCGTCCGGTCCTATGAGGAGAGAACCGGGAACATGAATCATCTTGTAGTCGAAGTCCGCGAGGTCTAGTAACCAGCAGGCCTGTCGTCGATTGAGGTTCTGGGGGGCTCGGAAGTACGTGAGGTTTTTGTGGTCGGTGAAGACCTGGATTGGGGTGGAGGAGCCATGTAAAAGATGGCGCCAAGACTTAAGAGCGCGGATGATTGTGAGAAGTTCACGGTCATGGATGTCGTAGTTTCGCTCTGCGGGGGAAAATGACTGGGATAAGTACGAGCAAGGGTGCCAAGCACCATTCTCGTCGGTCTGGAGTAGAATACCACCCGTGGCCACGCCGGAGGCGTCGGTCGCGATGGCAAACGGTGCACTGGGGTCGGGAAGACGAAGCACTGGCTTCGAGAGGAAGAGTTCTTTGAGGCGGCAGAACGCGGCGTCTTGTGCTTCGTTCCAATGCCAAGGTTGGGTTTTCTTGGTGAGATCTATGAGGGGGTGAGCAATGGTGGAGTAGTCCAGAATGAACTGCCTATAATAATTGGCAAATCCGAGGAACGACCGGACTTCTTTGACGGAGGTCGGGGCGGGCCAGGAGGTGATTCCGTCAAGTTTAACGGGATCCATGGTGAGCTTTCCGGGGGAGAGAATCATGCCAAGGTAGTCCACTTGTTCCGTGGCAAAGGAACATTTGGACAGGCGAAGATGAAGGTTGAGTTCTTCCATCCGCTGGAGAACTCTTTTAGTTCATTCTGTGTGGAGCTGTCCGTCAGGGGAGAAAATGAGGAGGTCGTCCATGTAGATGACGAGCCATCCTTCGGATATCATATCCCTGAATGAATCATTCATGAAACGTTGGAACGTAGCAGGGGAGTTAGTCATGCCAAAGAACATGACCATGGGTTCAAAGAGGCCCTTGTGAGTGAGGAAGGTGCCTTTCCATTGATGTCCTTCCTTGATTCGGACGTTGTTATAGCCCCATCGGACGTCGAACTTGGTGAAGACCTTCGTGTCTTGCACCTTGTTAATGAGGTCATCGATCCGGGGTAAGGGATATGCATCCCGGATCGTCTGATCGTTGAGCTTCCGATAGTCCATGCAAGGTCGGAGCTTTGGGTTGCCGTTGGCGTCGAGTTCTTTCTTCTGGACGAAGAAGAATGGGGATGCTTGGGGGGAATTTGAGGGGCGGATAGCACCGGACCGGAGGTTCTCTTCTAGGAAGGCTTCGGTGGCTTCGCGTTCCCTCGGGGATAGCAGATATAGCTTGCTGATCTTAGGTTTGAAGCCTTCTTTCAGGTTGATCTCGTGGTCGTAAGTCCGTTCTGGTGGGAGTTGTCCAATTGGTCATTCTTCAAACACCTTTCGGAACTGCTCGTACTCCGCTGGGAGGGTAACCTCAGGTTTCTTGTTGAACTCCGCTTGTGCGAGCTGCATAGCGGAGGTAATCTTGGCGATAACGGGAGAACCTAGGGGGTAGAATCGTGATCCACACCGTTGGATTCAGCCAATTCTGTAGTGGTCGTGAGCTCTCTGGCAGAACTCGTTCTCCGTTTCTTCGTCGAGGTATTCATAGAGTCGAGAGTGGTCGACACAATTGACCTTGACTTGGCGTGGGGGGGTCCAGTCGAAGCTGGGTCTCTTGAATCGGTCGCTATGTTCGGAGGTAGCGACGTTGTGTTCCTGAAAAAGAACCTTGGATTGGTCACAGGATTCTGGGATGTCGATCGTCTGCTTAGACCAGTTGATCGTCTGCTTAGACCAGTTGATCGTCGGGTTGGTGGAGCGCAACCAGGGGAGTCCAAGGATGACGTTCTTGCTTCCACAAGACATAACGTGGAAGAGAACCTTCTGGGTGATCCCTCCGGTGTTGGCGTAGAGGGTACAAGTGAATCGGATTGCTCCGTGGGAGTTACTAGATTGGTCGACGTTCTGAACTGGGATGGGTTTCAGTAGTCGGGTGGTGGGGATCTTGTGTTTTCACACGAAGTCCCAATCGATGCAAGAGATATCGGCGCCGCTGTCGATCAGGGCGCGGGTGTCAACGGCTTTGAGGGAGTGCACAGCTACGATGAGCTGAACTGGGATCTGCATAGATTTGCGAGTCTCAGATACTAGTACATTGGCACACCTAGGAGGAGTCTGCATTGACGGGGTCCTCCGTTCTAAAAATCCTTGCGGGAGAAGGAGATTCTAGCTACTGACTCGACTTCGTCGTCATCGTCTTCGCAGTCAGCTAGCTTAGGAACATCATCCTTCTTCACCTTACGAGTCTTCTTGGGGTTCTTGGGTGAATCGTAGACCTTGCACTCCTTTGCCATGTGGCCGGTCTGGCAGCATCGGAGGCATCGGCCTTCCTTGAAACACTTCTGCCTTTCGGCTTCAGTGAGCTTGGGGGGAAGACAGACTGCGTCGACGTCCATGGCATTGGGGTCCTTTTCTTCTTTCTTGGAGTAGGTTGGTACGTACGAAGTACCGGGTTTCTTGTGCTGCTGCGCAATGCCTCGGGCTCGGCGGCGGTGAGAGTCGAAGAGAGCCACCTTCTTATACCAGTCGGCGACTTTGGTGGGGGGTTTCTCCATTCGGAGAACGTCGAACATCAAATCTTCGGGTATACCCACAGAGTAGTAGGAGACTAGGACCGAGTCATCGGTTACTCCTGCGGCGGATACCTTGGACCTAAACTGTGCGGTGTAATTAGCCAAAGAGGGGGAGTACTCGCCCTTCTTTCCGGGGATCATTCGCTTGGTGGCAAGCCAAGTGAGCGTGTTGGTAACCGATTCTGAATGGGAGAAAACGGCTTCAAAGTCTGTGACAAAGTCGGACCACTTCCCGAGAGAGAAGCCTCCGCCCGAAATCTTAGATTCTCGGAAGGTATCAGCCCACGTGGCGGCAGTACCCTTTTTCATGAAAGACAGCGCATAGGCGATCCGCCTAGCGTCGTCGTTATAGGTCTCGGCGTTGATGGATAGGTACAATTGTACCGAGCGAAGCCAAGGCTTCGCCTTCGTGAGGTTTCCGTTGAAGTCTTCGGGAACTCTGAGGCGGATTTCCGTGGGTTTGGTTCCCATGACGGGAGTCTGAGGCTGGGGCTGAGGGGCTGGGGGTGCCGTGACTGGGAATATGTGACCGCTTTGGGCGATCGGAGTCGGTGACGGTGGGGTGGGGCTACGAGGGATAACTGCACCAGCTGAAAGCTGGTGGGACAGTAGTCTAGAGAGTTCTTGTGATTCTGCTTCCTTGGTGGGAGAGCATAGCTTGAGGTCTAGGTCGGGGTTATCAGAGCCCTCAGTGGGAGCTTCTGAGTCCGATGTTTCTGAGGCTGAGGACTCGGGGTCTGGTGATTCTGTGGCTCTCCACGAGGTGGAGATCGGTGGCGGTCGGGCTGAGGAGGAGGGCCTACTCGATGGTAGCCGCGACGTGGTAAGCTAGAGCTTTTGTTACGCTTGGCCCGGGTAGGGTCGAGCATAGACTCAAGGGGAGGTCTGGGACGAAGGGAGTACCAGCATTCTTGACGCTTCGGTACGACTAGAGGCCTTCGGGCGAGGAATCTGCTCACGAAGAGCACGCTCAGCGTCGAAGGATACGATGAGTCCGAGGAGGACGAGTCTTATCCCGGTCTTGGGAGATCAAGTGTAGGAGTTATCTCAAGAATATGATTGAGTAGCTCTAGCTTAAGGAATACAAGCGTAGAAACTACGGTTTATATACGCGAGCCATAGAAGGTCATGGAAGCCCGTAGAAGGGCTGGGTAAATGAGGGATGAAAGGAGATGTGACTCAGGGAATCGTAAGGACTCGGGAGGAGTTGAAACAAGTCACATCTGCTGTGGATCTGTCGATCAGTGTCGATCAGAAGCAGCTGTCTATCAAAGATTATCATGAAACGAAGAAGTGGCCGGAACGGCCCGAAGCGACAGTGACAGCGGAGTCAGTAGTCGGAAATGAAGAAGAGATGCGGTCCGTGGGAATATCGACCTACGTGCCGTACGAGAGTGGTCTGGGTAGCGCCAGACGAGATGGATAGCGATCCATCGAGACTAAGCTAAGCAAAAGAAAAGAAAGAAATAAACGGGGCCAAGTCAACTCGTAACACTGGGCTCACCATCCCTAGGGAACCAACCCCACCCTCGCCTACCCCCTGAGCACGCAACCCTCCCTTTGGAGGATTTCCCCTTTCATACCCACCTCCGACCATCCCTTCCCAACCTACCATGCCAGCTGCGGCTACCACCAAGCCCACCGAGCTTCGCCTTGGGACCCCCGAAGACTTTGACGGTTTGTTTGCCAAAGCTGAGAACTGGCTCGGAACTGTTACCTTTTATCTAGCAGTAAACTCCAAAGTCTACAACACCGATGCCAAGAAGGTGGCCTACGCTTTATCATTTATGAAGAAAGGATCAGCCAAAGTCTGGGCTGCCACTTTCAGGCAGAAGATTCTCGCACAGGCCACGCTCAACCTAGAAACCTTCATTGACTTCTGTGACTCTTTTTCCAAGTCCTTCGTCTGAAAGGACACCATCGCCTCCAGCCTCCACTGGCTCGCCACGACCAAGATGATCAAAAACAAGCATGGGGACTACTCCCCCTCCCTCACTGAATATACTGCTCGCTTCCAAAACCACATCGCCATTTCTAAGGTTACCGACGCCAATGTCCTTATCAGTTATTATGCCATCGGGATCCTGGAACCTCTCATGTGGAAGATTCAAAGTATGGAGACTCCCCCGGATAAGATCGAGGACTGGTACACCAAGGCAGCTCACTTCGCAGCCATGAAGGAGAGAGCTAGGGATCTCGCGAAACGAGGAAGCGGAAAAATTTTCCACGGAATTCCCACCACCCCCAGGATGACCCCCCCTGATCCAGATGCCATGGACATGGATGCTGTACATACAACTCTCATCCCCAAGCTCACTCCTGCCGAACGAAAGCGATGCATCGAGAATAATCTTTGTTTCCGATGCTGAGAAGGAGGACACCTTTCTACTAATTGTCCTAAATTCTTCAAAGGAAAGAAACCGGCGGTCAAGGCGGTTGCTACCTCGGACATTCCCAAGTTGGAAGAAATCCTGGATGATGCCGATGAAGACGAGGACAGGGTAGTGGTTAGAAGAGTTTCATTTTCCCAGGGTTTTTAAAGGGGGGACCTGCCGCAACGTCTACGTCCCCTAGTGCTTCAGTATCCGTAACTTCTACTATGAACTCCATGCAAATTCCAGTACAAGTTATTATTCCCTCGCACACCCTGCAAACCGTTGACACCCGAGCCCTGATTGATAGTGGAGCAGATGTCTGCTGCCTTGATTGGAGCTTCGCTAAGAAACACAAGATTCCTCTGACTAAGCTCGATCACCCAGTCTACGCCAAGAATGCTGACGGAACCATTAACACCAAAGGGACTATCCAATACATCGCTGATCTCTTTGTCTCCACCGAAGGCCTTGTTCACCAAATCACCTGCCATGTCATGCACCTCAGCAAGGATAACGTATTCCTTGGAATTCCCTGGTTACGAAAGGCCAACCCAACCATCGACTGGGCTAAGAGAACCCTTTGAATCGCCGAAACCACCGACGAATCAAAACTCCTCTTTTCCCTCCATCAAGGAGCTTACCTACGACAAGAGAAGCTCCTCGTTCCCCCCTGACCCCCACCACGCCATGTTTTCGTTAATTCGGTCCAAGATGAATGCCTATATGCCTACAATGGATGGGAGGACGAGTGCGACTTCTTGACCCGCACTCATGACCAATATACTATTAATCAAATTATTCGCTGCAGCTCACGGTTCATCCCAGCCCCTGTAATCTCTCGTCTCTCCATCACATCTAGCCTTGCCCTTTCCCCTGACGCCCCAGTTGCTTCCTCCCTCCTAGAAGAATATACCAAATATAAGGAGGTCTTCACCAAAGAAGCAGCAAATGTTCTTCCCCCATCTAGACCCTACGACCATGCCATCAACCTCAAAGAGGACTTCGTTCCCTGCATCGCCAAAATTTATCCCCTTTCGGCTGACGAACAACAAGCTACGGACAAGTTCATTGACGAAAACTTAGCCTCAGGCAAAATCTCTCCCTCAAAATCCCCTCAGGCCTCCCCTTTCTTCTTTGTTAAAAAGAAAGCTCAACCTGGACAGAAACCTGGCCTGCGACCTTGCCAAGACTATTGATGCCTAAATGAGCAGACCATTCAGGATGCGTATCCACTTCCTCTCCTTCAGGATTTCATGGACTGGATCTGGGGAGCGAAAGTATTCACCAAGATGGACGTCCAATGGGGTTACAACAATGTCTGCATTAAGGAAGGAGACCAATGGAAAGCTGCCTTTATCATGCACCGAGAGTTGTTTGAGCCAAACATTATGTTCTTTGGATTAACCAATTCCCCCCCCACGTTCCAACAGTTCATGAACGACTCGTTTCGGGACCTCATTGCGGAAGGATGGCTATTTATCTATATGGACGACCTCCTCATTTTCTCCCCTGATCAACAAACTCACACTGAACGAACCCACCGAGTCTTACGAAGGATGGAAGAACTTCACCTCCACCTGAAACCTGAGAAGTGCTTTTTCGACCGAGATGAAGTGGAGTACCTTGGAATGATCATTCGTCCAGACGAAATTGTAATGGACCCCACCAAGCTGGATGGAATCGCTCATTGGCCCATCCCCACTTCTGTAAAAGAAGTCCGGTCTTTCCTAGGTTTCGCCAATTTTTACCGACAATTCATCCCCGACTACTCCACTATCGCTAGACCCCTCATTGATCTTACCAAGAAGTCTACCACCTGGTCTTGGAGCGATTCTTGTCAGTCCGCATTCGCCCTCCTTAAAGCAAGGTTTGCCTCCCAACCCGTTCTCCGAGTTCCAGATCTCTCTGCCCCCTTTGCTATCGCCACTGATGCCTCCCTCTATGCCTCCGGAGGAATTCTCCTCCAAGCAGATCCCAATGGCGAGTGGCATCCTTGCTCCTACCTCTCTCAAAGTTTCAACCCCATCCAGTGGAATTATGACATCCATGACCGGGAACTCCTGGCTGTGCTCCAGGCACTCAAAGCCTGGTCCCATTACTTGCGAGGGTCACCCCACCAGGTCCAAGTATTCACCGACCATAAGAACCTTACCTATTTCCGAGAACCCCATACCTTGAATCGATGACAAGCTCGTTGGTTACTAGACCTAGCTGATTTTGACCTCAAGCTAATCCATGTACCTGGATCTCAACTCGCTGGTCCCAATGCCCTCTCTCGGCGTATGGACCACTTCCCAAAGAACGCCTCAGATAACTCCCTCGTAACCCTACTCCCCCCGTCTTTCTTTGTCAACATCATAGACATTGCCCTTTTTGCTAAGATCCGTTCGGCCTCTTCTACTGATCCGTTCACCCTGACCTCACTCCAAGTGGTTGATGAAAACATCCCTGCAGCATTTTGTTCCCGGCTCTCTGACTGGCAAAACTGGGGAGGAATACTCACTTATCAAGACCGCGTATATGTTCCCCCTGAAGGAGATCTCAGACGTGAGATCTTACAGAGATACCATGATCATGAGACTGCTGGCCATCCCGGATACCTCAAAACTCGTCAA
>JBBPSV010000808.1:0-13440 GCA_038093795.1 Retiboletus fuscus
TCGCGTTCGATGCTGAGGAGCATGTGTTCGGGGGTGTCGGCGGGGCGTGTGAGGGTGGTGCTGTTGAGGAGTTGGTGTTTGGAGACGATCTTGACGGCGGCGTATTGGCCTGTCTTGGTGTGTCGGGGAATGCGGACGCAACCTGTGGGTGGATGAGCGGGAGGTGTGTGGGGAGCGTGTGCGGGGACGTACCTGAGCTGCCCTTGAACCGCCGCCACTCGGCCCACCTTCCAGAGGCCTATTATCTTGGGGTCGTCCTCACCGCGATGCTTGCGTGGTAATCTAGGGTATTTGTCGGACACATCTAGGATGTGTTGATGGGGAAAACCAGGTATCGAGCTGAGATGGGGCAGGAACTAACGGAAAGCGTCGCCGGCCCAGCGACAACCAAGTGCCCAAAGGAGAAGCGGGACCACTGACAGGGGCTAATTCAACCGAAGCAAGGTCACAACGAACCAGAAGACAACCTCAAGGGCCACGTGAGTAGGGACGAATTTAGAAAAAAATCGTTTATGTAGATCTCGAGAGCAAGGAAGTCGCGGGTAGTACACATCTACGTCGTCAGGACACTCCACTCATCATGCAGATCCAGTCAGCCCGGGAGGAAATCGACCTGATTTTGTATAGCTTGACCCGCAAGCGTAAACGTCACGCATAATCGTAGCCGTACGTTCAACTTTGTGAAGAGAAGCACCCGTCAGTACGTCGTCAACGGGAAGCAGGGAACTTACACCGGGAGGTGTGATCACCCGCATCTGCTGCGTTTCTGTCGCCCCGGAACGCGCATTCAGATTTGATATGGGGGGCATTTGCAGCTGCTGCGAGTGTGACCCAAGGAACCCCATCAGTCTGATCCAAACATTATCCATCACTTTCAACGCTAGCATGCTTTTGGCAAAAGCAGCTTGGAAATGTAGCCGTGTAACCGTGTTTGTCCCCGAGACTTGGAACCGCGTCATGATGTACACGACACCTGGGCGTGCAGCCGATGTATGGGGTGTTAATGTAATCTTGAGCTCGTTCTTCTCGTACGCGGTATACGATGTCAGACGGGGTGCCGTCGATGGTTGCTGTTGCGCTGGCGGTGGTGGTACCTGCGTTTGTACGGGAGACTGTACTTGCGTTTGGGGTAGCGTGAACGCGAGCAACGATGCAGATGGGTCCGGTGCTGGTGCGAGGGACACAAGGTTCGGAGAAGCCTCAAGGAGTCCACGGATGTCATGTATGCTCTTTTGTGGTTGCGGCGAGAAGGAGGATGCTAGTTGAGGTGAAGTGGACCTACTGGCGGGGGCACTGCTATCAAAGATCTCGGCGATGAGATCCTGACTGTTTTGCACCGTTTGTCCATTAAGTTAGGGGGTAGGAGAGATTATATCGTCTCCCAGGAAGTCACCTGCGGTGTTGCGTGAATATAAAGACAAATAAACGAAAGAGAAATGTACCTCTTTCGTCGTGCAGAACCCACTGGTTTGTTTCGCTCACTATAAAAGATGTTAGCGGTGCGAAAAAAACCCTGAAACTAACGAGACATACCAAGACCCATAACAGTCGCTGCGAGTTCCGGAGGTGGCATTCGCCCACGTACGCCAACTTTAAGATCACTCCATGTAAGCAAGCTCGCGTACTCCACAGCACGTTGTTGCAACTCTAGCTCGGGATTCGTCGTGTACTGGGCAAGCACGTCTGCGATTCGCGCCCTCGTGTGCGTTCTCTCGTAGGCAACCGACAAGGACATTCTTGACCTCCTCTCCGTACTCGATTCGCCATATGCCAACCACCTCATCCGCCAATTCATCCTCGGTGCGATCACAAAGATGGCCTCGCGCCATACCACCACCTCACTCCAACAAGCAGTCCAATTGATCGTGAACGTGAACAATCACAGTTTTTGGGTTGGTCTTCATCGATAATGCCACATTCGAGATCCTCCCTGTACTCGCCAATGACCCAGACTGCCGCGAGTGGGTGATTCCTGCGGACCACATGACGTGCTCGGGGGGCGCACCTGTCATCGTCTTTGGAGACGGGGACGAGGACAACTGGTCGATGAAGAATTTGGCCGGATGATTGGAGAGGGGAGGTTACTCGGGGACGTGGGTCGAGTAGAGGGGAAGTCAAGAGCTGCTTTGGAAAGGGCAACAAGGGCTGGTTGCCAAGCGGAGCGTATCGACAGGGCTGGATGGGCGAAGTGGGTCGTTGGGGGAGTAGCCGACCGGAGCGTCGTGGCACTTGCCGTGCAAGTGAAGATGCTGCGGGGGTAGTGGGGGATTTGTGCCAAGAGGGAATAGGGGGAATGCTACGGGTAGGAATAGTGATCGTGCTGGGAGGTGGGAGCAACGCCCGATGACGGAGGGTAGCCACGGCCCCGTGGGTTCACACGAGGGGACAAAGGGAGATGGGCGGGATAGGTTATTGGTACTGATATGAGCGAAGTAGGCAAAGGGCGGGGGTGGTGGGTGGCAAGAGGAGGGATCTGTATACACCTGGCGATCGCTATCTTGGACACTGTACACGAAAAAGCGCTATACTCGAAATAGTCGACGGTCGTGACTGCGTCCCAGGCTTGCGATCCGAGTCGTTACAAGTCGGTAGAGGATGAAGACAAGAGTGAGCAAACTTGAAGATGCGAAACCGGAAAGGACAGCTGTGCCGAATTCAAACGCCAACGAGCGAATACGGTGACAGTAATCGAGTGCGAACACGTAGTACCAGCAGCGAGGACTCGAAGACACCCCAAGCCAAACATTATTGCCGAATTCGTCAAATCAACCACCACGGCTGAAAGCATCACCATGCATATGAGCATCCCTCTTTCGCAATGCCGCGTCCCCCTCAAAACCTAATTTCCTCCCAACCTGCTCGATCGTCGGTCTCTCCATTCTGTGTCCACCCTCGCTGTATCATACATTGTGCCATCCGTTTCACCAAGCAAAAAAACAGAGCTGTTGTCCTGACATCAAGTCCAGCCAGCCAGCCTACCGTGAAATTTCGTCCTTGTGGCCTCGTCAACATTGGAAATTTGTGTTTTGCAAAATGCTATCCTTTGGGTACTTGTCTACTGCCCTCCTTTCTAGCAGTTATTCCATGGGCTGGGCAAGTTCCTCGATACCCCTACCGATGTAGATCTCCCCAACAGCAAAATGCCTCTCGTCGGTGTGACCATCAGATTCCTCAAACAGCTTATTCGCAAAACAAAGCCAGTTCCAGAGGGAAAGGGAAAAGCTGTCAATGGTACAAACATTGGTTATCGGGACAAGGAAGACTGTTTGATGGGGTTTTATACCCACTTGCGTCTGCGGTGCACTTATGGAAAAGAAACGTTTCAATCATATGGAAGTAAGTCAGCATCGTTGATCCCCTCATTTCTTGACTTGATCTCTCTCAGGGCGGTCACCAAGAAGACGGACTCCTTGCTCGCTTCCAAAACAGACCCTCGCCGGTCGCATTCTGACATGCCCCAAGGGGATAGTCTGTGACCCGAAGTTTGCAAGCACAAGCACATGGCTGTCACGCACATGTAGGTTCGTTGGAACGAGGCAGAATACTGCTTACAGTCCCGAAAAGAACACTTTACAAGCCAGGTGACCGAATCACCAATCACTTGCATGTCTGAGAGGAAATTCTGCTCGATGTTACGCGTGCCTCATCAAAAAGACTTCATTCTGGTCAAAGACTGGCGTTCGCTCCGATTATACATTCAGGTTTCCTTCAGTCTTTTCGAGCACTGTCACTTGTTAATCTTTCCTTGCAGCACGAAAAAATTCACATGACCTCGCATACGTCTCTTCGCCGGAGCCTGTGCAAATCACTTCGGTCACTAGGCCTGGTGTGACTCTGGAGGCGACGCAGACAGTACACATCAATGCACTCCTTCCGATCCTCATCCTCAAACAATTTTTGTGGGATGCGACAGTAGGCAGTGTGGACAAAAGTTGGTAAGCAAGTGTCGTTTGCATCCAAATTCAATGTTCTAGTCCAGCCTCTGCAATCTCAACATTTTTTTTTCCTTGTAGAGGTGATGGCTCTGACTGGGTATAAACTCTTTGGTGGTAAGCACCCTTCCAGCCTTGTCACTGCTATAGGCTTATCCTTTGTCACACATAGTACTGTATCACCATGACTTTCTGCCTCGGGAGGGCACTAAACTATTGACATGCTGCTTCCCAACATTGATGACATGGTAGAGCTGATGGTCAGGCTGTGGCCACCATGCAAAGGATGGATACATATAGTTGATCAGCTTGTGTCAGACATGAGACCCGAGAATGTGTGTGGAACACAGGAGTGGGACAACCTCTGTGTGTAGTACTTGTTGTTTCACCAGCAGAACAGGCATGGAGAATCAATAAGAGGCATGAACATGGTGGGAGAGTGAGGTGTGGTGAGGATGGTGTGTTTAGGTGGTGTGGGGGAATGAGCATGAATGATGGTAGGGCTGTGGGTGAGCAGGACTTGGGGCTTTCCCCCCCTCTTCATGATCCATGTAGGGTTTTATATGCACATACATTTACTTGTTGGCTAGCTCTTTGTATTGTTTCTTTGTGCTATTCACTCTTTTGCTGTTGAGGATCCTTGGTCAAATTGAAATGTCAATCCTGAATGCAAGTAAATATCAGAGTTGGAGAGGTAGGCCCTATGATTCAAGATCTTGAGCTAGCAATGAGCATGGCAGCACCAATGGGAAATTGACAAGATGTGGAATAAAATGTTTTTTATTTCTCAATATTGGAGCACATTGTAAAGTAGAAGCTCTATTTCTCCTCTGTCTGCATATACAGTATATTATGCAACTTGAATAAGAATGAAGTGTATTAAGAATCAGAAATATGCATAACAGAAGGTATCAGAGATCAATTCCAACAAGACATCCAAGACTCCCCAAACAAAGCATATTCAACATCACATTGATAAGTTCTATTGGAATATATGACTAAAGAAGGAATGGAAAGGCAGACATCATACCTATTCCAAGGAGCAATCCAACCAAAGCAAGCACCATTAGATGATTGAATCCACCCATTGCCCTCATATAAATTGTCAAAGGAAACAAGTTCCTGTATCCTCCACACTTTAATGGTGTAATCAGATGATCCAGAGACAATGTGGGTCCCATCAGGTGAATAAGCAACAGAGTTGACACCATATATGTGTCCCTCAAATGGAGCTGCCACAGCCTGGCCAGTGGTTGCATTCCAAACCCTAATGGTCTTGTCTCTTGAGCCAGAGACAATTTGGGCCCCATCAGGTGAATAGGCAACAGAGTTCACTGCATCCATGTGCCCCTCAAATGGGTCTGCTATAGCCTGGCCAGTGATTGCATTCCAAACCATAATAGTGTTGTCCTCTGAACCAGAGACAATATGGATTCCATCAGGTGAATAGGCAACAGAGTTCACTGCATCTGTGTGTCCCTCAAATAGACCTGCCACAGCCTGGCCAGTGGTTGCATTCCAAACCCTAATGGTCTTGTCTCTTGAGCCAGAGACAATTTGGGTTCCATCAGGTGAATAGGCAACAGAGTTCACTGCATCCATGTGCCCCTCAAATGGATCTGCCACAGGCTGGCCTGTGGTTGCATTCCAAATCCTAATGGTGTTTCCCTGTGAGCCAGAGACAATATGGATCCCATCAGGTGAATAGGCAACAGAGGTGACCATGCCTGTGTGCCCATCAAATGGACTGGCTACAGGCTGGCCAGTAGTTGCATTCCAAATCCTAATGGTATTGTCATCTGAGCCAGAGACAATGCAGGTCCCATCAGGGGAATAGGCAACAGAGTTGACTGAATCTGTGTGTCCTTCAAATGGACCTGCCACAGCCTGGCCAGTGGTTGCATTCCAAACCATAATGGTACTGTTCCCTGAGCCAGAGACAATGTGGGTCCCATCAGGTGAATATGCAACAGAGGTGAATGATTCTGAGGACCACAAAGATGTATCTGCCACACTCAGGCTGTCAGCCTGGCCAATAATTGCATTCCAAATTCTAATTGTCTTGTCCAAAGAGCCAGATACAATATGGGTCCCATCAGGTGAATAGGCAACAGAGTTGACCATGTCTGTGTGCCCATCAAATGGACCTGCCACAGGCTCACCAGTGGTTGCATTCCAAACCATAATGGTGTTGTCCTGTGAGCCAGAGACAATATGGGCCCCATCAGATGAATAGGCAACAGAGTTCACTGCATCCATGTGCCCATTAAATGGACCTGCCACAGGCTGTCCAGTGGTTGCATTCCAAACCCTAATGGTCCTGTCCAAAGAGCCAGAGGCAATGTGGGTCCCATTAGGTGAATAGGCAACAGAGTTGACTGAATATGTGTGCCCCTGAAATGGACCTGCTACAGGCTGGCCAGTGGTTGCATTCCAAACCCTAATGGTGCTGTCCCAAGAGCCAGAGACAATGTGAGTCCCATCAGGTGAATAGGCAACAGAGTTGATTCCATATCTATGCCCATTAAATGGACCTGCTACAGCCTGGCCAGTGATTGCATTCCAAACCCTAATGGTATTGTCCCAAGATCCAGAGACAATGTGGGTCCCATCAGGTGAATAGGCAACAGAGCTGACTGAATATGTGTGCCCCTCAAATGGACCTGCCACAGCCTGGCCAGTGATTGCATTCCAAATCCTAATGGTGTTGTCATGTGAGCCAGAGACAATGTGGGTCCCATTAGGTGAATAGGCAACAGAGCTGACTGAATATGTGTGCCCCTCAAATGGGCCTGCTACAGCCTGACCAGTGGTTGCATTCCAAACCCTGATGGTCTTGTCATCTGAGCCAGAGACAATGTGGGTCCCATCAGGTGAATAAGCAACAGAGCAGACATCACTTGTGTGCACTTGCACATTATGCACCTCTGCTGGCCAACCTACTGGATCTTCTGAGCTGATTAACACATGTCTTTGCAGGTGGTCAGCCCAGAGTTCAGAAAGTGGAGAGCCAGAGGGGGTTTGAGGCATGGCTGATAAGTAGAGATGTGGAGTGGACCCTCTGAGCACAGGAGCAAATACTTGGATGAATTGACATGCTTCTGATGCTAGAGTGCCAATCTCTTTGCCCTATAAAGATCTTGTTCAGTATTAATCCACCACCATCATCATTAATCTTACCTTGGCCCATTTTTTCAGGATGGTGCAGGTCTCTATGGCAGATAGGATGAACAGCAATGGGGAGGAAATTGACAGGAGGCTGATAGCCTCCAGCCAATAGGGGAAGAAGCCCTTGAAGAAGTGTGTGACTTCATCCAGCAACTCCTGAGTACACTCAGTATGTTGTAGGTGGACCGACCAGTATTGGCATGAGTATACCAAGTAGGGGGGAAGGGCCTTCTTCACCCGCATGGGTAGATCAGGGATGGCCATGTTAAAGTCCCGAGCATCCTTGAGATCACAAATGTTGAACCTGAGCATATTTCTCATGCATCTAAGCAATGCTCGTCCAAGATGAAGAGAATGCCATGGTTGGATGTGGACATAGAAGGCAGAACTTCGGACTTCATCAAGCAAAAAGTCTCGGAATGAGGTATGAAGCGGACGGATAGGCTGCTCTTCATCAAGTACTCCATCAAGTAATGACCCCATGGGTTTAATGATATCTCGGAAATTCAGGTTTCTATCCGACTGGAAGAGGGTAGAGAGGGATGAGAGAGATAGTGGCTCCTTGAGTGCAAGCACGACAGCCATAACATCCTGAAATGATTGACGACTCTCATTCAAGGTAAATAGCTGCTCTAGAATAGTCCGGTATAGCTTATCCAGAGGAGAGGTGGCATCTTTGTCACTTTGCAAAAGTTTCTCGAGCCGCTTGCAAGGGTTGAGCCCAATAGTCCCAAACCCCTTGATGAATCTGCAAGCAGTGGATGCCCACTGGAACAGATGCTGGGAGTGATCGACGAGTAGTCGACACCACTCTTGGTTGGGCCAAGAGGATTCGAGTTCGGTATACTGATCAAGGGAATGGTGTATAAATTTCTCGATATCGCTATCGACGACATCATGGGAGACATCGCCCATTTGTTTATGCACCAAGTGTGAGCCGGACAGAAGTGTAGACAGGATGTCGCTTTCCGGGCGAGTAGTGATCAGGAAGCGAAGGTTGGTTGGAAGGGTGTTTTCGGAAATTTGCTTCGAAATGGCTTGGAGAAGTTGTTCGCGACTGGCTTGATCCCCACTTTCGTCAAGCGCATCGATGACGATAACCATGGGTCCGATAGAGTGGAGATGCTCGCTAGGTTCGATGATCAGCCGCTCAATTTGCTCCATCGGCGATGTCGACGTGCGAAGCGCTCGATTGTCTTTCACGACCCCCCAAAGCGCAGACTTGTACTGTCCATCGTGGTCGGATAGGTCTCGCGCAATAGTGCTGAAAAAATTTTGTGGATTCCGCCTTGCGACATCAGTACTGGAAAAGCAATATGACGAGCCCAACCGCTTTTGCCCGTCATACAGTCGAGCGATCGAGTGAGCCACCGCCGACTTCCCCGATCCGGCGACCCCGGTCAGAAGACACACTCGCGGAGCGTCTTCGTTGGGATTGTTGAGAATGTCACAAATGTCGCGGAGGATGGACTCGCGCGTCCCTGGAAGGCATCTCTTCTCCTGCGCATATCTGGCCCCGAACGCATATGGCATGTCATTCAGGTCGATGGATTCAACTGTGTTCCAGGTCCGTGAACATCTGACCCCAGTCCCAAGAGGTCGGACCTACCGGCGTGCTCCACCACATTCATCATGCGAACAACAGTGACCCCAGTCTGTACTGCCACTCCCTCTAATAATGCCGTTTTCAGCTCTCGGAACTTGTTCTCGTAACCCGTGATTCTTGCATCGATATCAGAGAGCATGTATTGCGCCGTCCGAATCCCTGAATACGGAGATCAGAGGTGCACGTTGTGAATCCGATGACAACTGACAGAAGTTCTTTTGCTTTGTGTAGCCGGTAATGAAGTAGCCACACTCCGTCACCTGCTGTATCAGAAGCGTGATGGTCTTGATGTGTTTGTTGATTGTCTTCAAGGGCTCAGCGTCGTCAACGAACGTAAAGACATCGCTCATCGTGCCTGCTAAGCGAATGATCTGGTCATCACGATCTTTCTGGTCTACGAGGACCTATGTAAAACATCGCCAGCGGTCAGCTATAGCACGAATATCGAGAAAGAGACAGACCTGGTTTGCCGCTGATATAACAGACCAAGCCAGCGACGTATACGGATGAATCTGTGCGGGATTCAGACCCTGAGGGAGTTGAGACGTTGAACATTAAATACCTGTGCGATGCCGGACACGATCTTGTTGAATAGCTCCATCCTCTGCAACAGAGCGCTCCACGTGGTCTCGAATGTCTGTACTTGTGTCGTGACGTTTGTACCAATATCGACCGCTGAGCTCAATAGATCGACAGCCGCGGGCGTGGAGCCGAACGTGTTGACCGTTTCGGTCGCCCTAGTGACAGCGTCTGTAGCTTGACGTTCGTCTGCATTGATGCCCCCAAGTGGCTCAGCAGCCAACGCAAACTTGATCGTAATGCGCGAAGGATTGTGCCCTGCGGAAGTATCCGCGGAAAGAGGTTCTTCAAGCACTTTGATCGCAAAGATCGCATCAGTGGAACACGCCATATACAACGTTTTCGTACCGCCGTCCTTTAATTTTCCCAATACCCCGCCAATAGTATCCATGAGACTTCCAATCAGTTCGTCCTTTCCGATGCGATGGTTCTGGTAAACCTGTACGAGGAAGACGGAATGATCATGCCCGTCACTGACAATATTCAGTTTGCTGGCCCGGGCGTGAGCAATAGACATGTACCCACAAAAATATTTCAGCATCCCAAGAAGTGTGGTTCTTTCTTGTCTCTTTTGCCGTCTTCGTCTGGCGCGACGTATCACCTACGGAAAATTTGACCTGGTATTTCCTCGCAGCTGGGAGCTTGCGCCGTGCTTGAGTTCGAAGTTCGATGTCTGGAAAAGATCAATTGGCATACTACAACAGAAGGATTAACGTTGCAACCCCACGTTTGATAGTGATTATTTTCGCCCTAGAACCACATTCAGCACGTTCCCAACGAAGTTACGAAAGTAATGAATATACTTGCAAGATTGAATCCATGCTTTGAGCTAGATTGGCTGTATCGATTGTGCTGTGAGTGAAGCTGGCGAATATACAATGACTGGGAGGAGAGGTAGCAGTGGGTGGTCGAGGTTGGGAGCCGATCGCGAATAAGCCCTGAGAACATGTGGTTGCAATGTGGTATCGGCGGCCGCTGATACGCAACGCCACATGGCAACTGCCCCTGACCACACTCACTGGATCACAGGCCTGTCAGTTTGAATCTGTCCCACAGATGCGGCCCATAATAATATTGTTTGACCTGTTTTCCTCTGTCAGGGATTACAGGCTTACACCGACTCGGTAATTATGCCGCAACTGGTTAGGTGTGTCTGTCCGGCGATAGAGGGCGACTGGTAGCACCTAATCATCACCGTCGAGTCGTGCGTCGCGCGCCGTGACCAACAGCGTTGCGACATGGCCAAGTCCACCCCCAAGAAACAATAGATATTCCACCCAGACTCTCGAAAAGCCGCCCAACTTGCACGCACGCACCTCCGAAAGGCGAAACTCGCAGAAGCGACCGCAAAGCGGTCCAAAAAGCACGCCTTAGAGGGTCTGTTCCAACGGTTCCGTGGCCCGACGTGCTCCGACTTCGAGAGACTGGCGTTGACATTGGGACTATCATGCATTGCCCCGGTGGGCGTACTCAACCTCGAAGAATTACATGGCATCGTCCGGGACACATGGCTGACCCGACACGACGACGAGCTGGAGCAGGAACGGGCGGCGCGGCGCAAGGGTAGGCCAAAGAGCACAACGGAAGTGAAGCTCGAAGAGATCAAACGGAGAGAAGCGAAGGAGTATAGGACCGGGATCGGTGCGTACGACGACTGGGATTAGAAACTGGCCGGCGTTACTGACGTTTCCCAGAAGAGGTCCCGGATCTCACACACGAACCTACCGTCCACCTTTTTTGTCAATGGGACCAGAAAGAAGTCGCCTACGTCCAGCTGCTTCGCTTTATCCGCATATCTAGTTCTGATCCTGCAATGGCCGTCCTGTCTAAATCTGGCAAGCGCCGCTCGCCGCAGGTAGATGACGCGGACGTACATCAGGATCATGATCAGGAAATGAGCGTCGATGAAAATGATAACATACTATCCGAGCCACCGTCACGCTTTGCTAGCACTATTACCACTATGGACGGACCTTTGTAATACCATTCTGTAACCTCCATCTGTCGTCACCGAAAACGTGAGTCGGATAAATACCTTTTTTTTCAGATTCTGCGCGCACAAGACAGATACGTTCTAATCTGGATACTGCATCATATCCGTAAACCTCCCTCCGTCCGTCATCTCCGGACTGAACATCGGGCTCTGCACCCCCACCGACGGCCGGACGATATCCAACTCCCAAACGCTCCTCAACCGCTGACATATGATATGAAAACTCGACGACGCGCCTCTTTCCTGAATCAACTGCAACGCGACTTGAAACCCCGCCCTCGCTTGTTGCACCGTCGCTTCCCGTACTTCCACTCTGAATTTCACCGCTTTCATCACCACGGGATCCCTCGTCTCGTCGAACCGGCACTTGAGAATGCCACTCCCCTCGGAGAGCGTGAAGACCACCTTGACGCCGATACCGACTAACAACCGCCTGCACTCTTCCCGGCTTGTGAACGCGTCGTGCACGGACAGCAGTGGATAGCTCGCAGGCTTGAACTTGAACACGTTCCCAAGCCACCGACGTCGCGGCGTCGTCGACGGCAGGGTGAACGAACTATCTGACCATGCAGGAGATACTGCCACCGTTGGGGTCGACGTCTCGATGCTCTTCTTTCTCTGCAGCTTTCGCGGTGAGGGCTCCACGATTTGGACGCGCAGCGGCTGTCTCCGTGCGCTTGGGTCGTTGTTGCGCAGCGACGATTTCTTGATGACGCCGCTTGGGTTCGCACCCTGATACCCTCCATTTTCCTTGTCTAGTTCCCCGAATTGACCGGTGTGATGCGCCAACGCGCGTCGCATGTTTTCGGCGTTCGACGAGGTGCTGCCGTAAACCGGAGCTAGCGGATCCCTGTGGGCGTGCCCTTCCCGGTCGGGATCGTACGCTAGTTGTCGCTGTCGCTGTCTCTCGAATTCCATGCTCGTGACAGGCGTGGACGGTGGTTCGGACTGAAGCAGCGGCGATGCAGGTGCAGAGGCCATGCCTGCGCGTATCTCCATCGCATTGAGATGTTCGACGATTTGCTTAAAGAACAACTGCATCTTGTCGTCCTTGACGTCCGGTATCGTGAGTGCGGGGAGATTTGGCGAGAGTGGTGAGGTTGCCGACGAGTACCGCGAAGGCGAGGGCGAAGGCATCATGCTCGGTCGGGGCGGCGTCGGCGAGTGCAGCACGATCTGCGGGGCACCCAGTTGCACGAGGTCCTCAACCATGTCCCTGCGTGCAGCACGTCGAGGCGTCGGTGGAGCCGCACGCGGTGGCAACGTCGACGGCGACCGTCCAAGATCGGTAGTCTGTGACGTCGTACGTACCATGCCCCGGGAGTCACTACGGACATCCCCACCCCGTGATGACTCTTTCCGACTCCTCTTCCTCCCCGCTCTCGCCATCACCTCTTCTTCCTCGTCGTAGTTTTCCAGACGCGCGTTTCGATACCGAATCAACAAATGATACACACCCTTTTGCCAATTAGGCGCCTCGCTCCTGAGCGCCTCGAGAATATCCTCTTCGGGCGTCCCATGCCACAGCGTCCGCAAGTTTGCAAAAATATCCTGGTCGATCTCGTCCGTTCCCCCGATCGGCTTCGCCAGCGCATCCAAGTCAGGCATGTCCCTACCCACCGCCTTGGCCTCGCTCGACACGAAAAACGGGTGCCCCAAAATCTCGGGCATAGTGATCCGCTTCGCCACGTCCCGCTGCAACATCCGCTGAATCAGATCCCGCGCATCCATGTCGATCCCCGCCGGCACCTCGAACTGCCCGGTCTTGACCTTGTCCAACAACGTCGGCAAGTCCTCGTCGTCAAACGGCAGTCGTCCGGCGAGCAACGCGAACAAGATGACCCCGCACGACCAAATATCGGACGCCCGTCCGTCGTACGCGCGGCCCATGACCACCTCTGGCGCGGCATAGTGCGGACTTCCGCACGCGGTCTGCAACAGGCCCCCACTCGCGCCCGTCTGCCACGCCGCCATCCCGAAATCGGCCACTTTGATGTTGCCCTCTCGGTCCATGAGCACGTTTTCCGGTTTGAGGTCCCGATGGGCGACCCCGAAGCGGTGGCAATAATCCACGGCGGCGATGAGCTGCTGGAAGCACCCCAGCGCCTCGGACAGGGCGAGTCGCCCCCGTGTGCAGAGGTAGTCGAAGAGCTCCCCGCCCT
>JBBPSV010000809.1:0-13437 GCA_038093795.1 Retiboletus fuscus
TGGGGGTTTCAAGAGGAGGGGTTGAGAGTCAGGAGGCTAGCGGTATAGGGACATTGATAGGAAGGGGAGGAGGAGAAGGGATATGAGAGGAAGGGACTGAATTAAGTAAGTAAGCATCTCTTTGGTCTTGTGGCATGAGGAGGAAGTAGCAATGAAAAGTGGGATAGATGTGGATTGGAGAGATGGTTTCGACAAAAGTGCCAAAGCCATGGAGGTGTAGAGCATGCAGCACATGATTAGGGAGCTCTCCCAAGACTATACAAAGGGGAGCATCATGGGGGCGATGAGTTTGTTCTATTCATTGAGCACGGAGGATTCCATGAAACAATTGGATGAGCTCCTGACTTATCTTGTCCATTTGAAACAAAGAGTTGTTCTCAATGAGGAGAGTTAGGGTTGGGTCATTGAGAATAGCAGTATAGAGCAAGTGCACCCAGTAGTCAGGCAGTAGAGAGGGTCTGACTGGTTGGTTTCTAAGGAAAGAGGCCAAGGTGGGAGATGGGGGGACAGACATGGTTAGAACAGGGTCGAGAGGAGGTGTAGTTGAGGTCGACGGCAGTGTTCAGAGAGGAAGTAGGCTGCAGTGATGGCCCAGATTACCACAAGGAGAGTGGCAAAGACTAGATAGGGGATGTTATGAGGGGGAGGGCATAACTGGAATGGCATTCACTATTTAGAGGGAAATAATTGGGTGAGGAATAGAGTGAGGAACCAGAGGATAAGGAAGAGGAATAGTAGGCTGATGGGTAGGATTTCATTATAAAAGAGCATATAAAGGGGATACACTTTTTTCTGGGAGGAATCTGCTCACAGAGAGCACGCTCACGAGAGGAAGTGTGGGGAGTCAGAGATGATGGAGAGACTTGTATTTAGAGAGGATTGTGCTGGCATGGCAGAGATTGGATTCGGGTTCCCAGGTGTTTTCCAATGATGGATACCCTTTCCAGGCGATCAGGTATTTTCATCTGTTGCTAGGATCCTTGTGGGTGATGATGGCTTCTACCTCATATTCCTCTTCTTGGTCAATAAGATCCGGTGGAGGGGATGGAAAGACAGGGCCATATGCCTCAGAAGTGCAATAGGGAGATAAGAGGGATGCATGGAAGGTGTTGTGAATTTTCCAGGTGGGAGGAAGATGGAGTTCATATACCAGGGGAGATAGTACCTTAGAGATCTTGAAGGGACCCAGACATTTGGGGCATAGTTTCCTAGAGGGGTATTTCAATCGGAGGTGGATAGCTTCTAACCATACTTTATCTCTGGTTTTCCATGATGGAGACATTCCTGATCTCCTGGAGGCCATGATCCTCTGTGCAGATTGGTGGGCAGTGAGGGCTTTCTTTCTGGCAAAGTCTAGGAATTCAAGTCAATCTTCTAGGGTAGGGAGGAAGGTCTTTCCTAAGGAAGGGTAGGAGTGGGGTTCATAGCCATAAAGGAGGGAGAATGGGAATTTCTTGGTGGAAGAGTGGGGGGCAGAGTTGTGGTGGAATTCAGTGGCTGTAAGATAAGAAGCTCAGGTTGTGGGGTTGTTGGAGCAGAAGATGCAGAGATAGGTTTTGAGTTCTTGATTGGTTTGTTCAGTTTGTCTGTCAGTTTGGGGGTGATAAGCGGTGAATAGTTTGATATCATATCTAAGGATTCTGGCTAGTTCTCTGGCGAAGGCAGAGGTGAATTGAGGGCTTCTATCAGAGACAAGGAAGTCATGGAGGCCGAAGTGTTTGAATACATTGTCAAAGAATAATTGGGCTACTCCAGCTGCATCGACAGTTTTGTTACAGGATATGAGAATTACTCCCTTGCTAAGGTAGTTGACCATGACTAGCACAGAATCAAACTCCATGGAGGGGGGAAGGTCAGTGATAAGATTGATAGAAAGGTGTTTGAATAGGAGGGATGAGGTGATGGGGATAGGAGAGAAAGGGGGGCAGGTAGGATGGGTGTTGACTTTGTTCTGTTGGCATACTGCACAGCCATCTATGTAACTTTTGACAAAGGACAATAGTCCAGGCCACCAGGAGTCACGTTTGAGGATGGCCTTAGTGTGAAAGATTCCCATGTGATCTGAGAGAGGAGAAGAGTGGATAGAGGAGAGGAGGGAGGATCGAGAGGAAGGTGGAACATAGAGATGACCTTTGAAGTAGAGGTGGCCATTATCGAAGGTCCAGTCTTGCTGTTAAGCTTTGCCATAGGCTAGGCATGATCTCAAGGAGTCAAGCAGACTGGGGGTGTTGGAAGCTTGGGTGATGTCAAGGTCTTCTAGCCGTGGTGCTACTAGAAGGCTACCCTGCTATGAAGTGGAGGATGGTCAAGGACTGAGGCTGTGACTGGGATATCTGGCAAAGTCCGCAGTAACTCGTAGTATTGAGAAGATCAATCTTAGTGTTACAAGTTTGAGTGCTATGGTTTAAATAGGCAAGCCAAGCATAGTGTGAGATAAGTGAAAGGAATATGGAAGAATACTGAGGAACAAGTGTGAGTCAGCGTAGACATGGCATAGAAGTCGATGGAACATTGTGGAATGTATGAGAATACAATGGTAAAAAGATGTCATCAAGCAGGGCTCAAACAGCAAGACAAGTAGTTACAGGGCAAGGTGTGAGACATATGGATGAAAAGGGAAAGAAATGTAACAATACCCCTCCACGAGAGTCAAGACACTGTTGCAGACAATCACAGGTCACAAGCCCCCATAGCAGGGGAACCAGTTATGTTGGCGAAGGCTGTGTCATCCCAGATATCATTTTCCAATCCCTGGTCCCAGTCAGGAGAGTGGGAGTGGTGGTGAGGGTGGCTGGGGACCATGCGCTGAGTTCTGCAGGAGCGGCGAGGTCCATGGTATGAATGGTGGGGTGAGGAGAGATGCAATGAGTGAGAGGATGAGAAAGAGGTAGAGGGCGAGGGCAGTGGAGGAGCGCAGCACAGAGGGCACTGCCACTGACTGTGGCCAGGACAGAAACAGAGACAAATTGGGCATTGGTACACCCCACACTGGACACGCTGGTGACCAAGGTGGTGGCACTGGAAGCAGCTCTCATGAAAGCAAGGGTGAGAGAACAAGAGGGGAGTGTTGTCGAAGTTTCCAGTCCAACAGGCTTCAAACCATTCGACGATGTCGAGCTTCTCTGAATTGAGGGGTGTGGATGACGCCAAGGGAGTGGATGTGGAAGCAGAGCCAAGGTGGGTATAGCGGGCGAGGTCCTGGAGATAGCAGTCTAGGTCCTCCATGAACTCAAGCATTCCGAGTTGATAGAATGCAAGGATAAGGTTGGTCTCCATCTCTACCTGAATGTGAGAGATGGTGTGGTCCTGGAGGGTAGCGTGAGCATCCACAGAGGGGGTTTGTATGACTGAGGAGAGTTGTGTGACCTGTAGGGTAGTGAGGTAGAGGGAATGGAGGGCAGACCCATAATCAAGGTGCGATCCGATAGGGACAGCATAACGGGGGTCCTGGATGAAACGAAGGAGGGTCCGAGATTGGGTGTCAGAGGGAAGGTCTGGGTGCACCTGATGGGTGTGTTCCAGGAGGTCCACAGATTCAATGGTGCCAAGGTAAGCTGTGAGGCAGATGGGGGGTTCGGAGGCCACGATGGCAGTGATGGCAGCGTGGCTACCCCATCCTGGGGTAGTGACACGTGAGATGAGGGATGAGGTGTCATCAATGATCATGGAGTGGGGGGCTAAAATGGAAGGAGGCGTAGCATATGAAGAACTAGAAGAATGAATATCTGAGATGCAAGGAGACAGAGAAGGAGGATGAGAAAGGCGAGGGTGAGGAGCTGGGCTGGAGAGAGCTCCTCCATTGGAATCATCTGAGATGGTGAGAGAAGAAGCAGAATCAAGGACAGAATCATAAGAAAGTTTGGAAGGCGGTGGAGCAGAGATGTGGGGAGGAGTGGGAAGGATGATTTCAGGGGCATCAGAATAGGGCATTGCATTGTTATGGTCATTGTGGTAAGAGGATTAGGAGGAGAAGTCTTTGGAGTGATGCTTTTTATAAGTGATAAGAAGGAGTTTGGAATTCTTTAAATTCCGCTTGGGTTCCCAGGAGTCTTCCTCAGCTGAGTACCCTCTCCAGCAGATCAAGAACCTCTGAGGGGAAGGAGGGCCTTGATGGTGAAGGATGTGGTCCACAAGGTATTCCTCTTCAGGGCCTACATGTTCAGGAGGGGGTCTTGGGAAGTTAGGGCCATGGATGGATGTCTCCTTGGTAGGGGATAGAAGGGAGGTGTGGAAAACGGGGTGGATTTTCCAAGTTTTGGGAAGGCATAAGCGGTAGGTAATCAGGGAAAGAACCCTGATGATTTCAAATGGCCCTTCTCAACATGGGAGAAACTTGGGATCCTTCTGAAGGTGATGGAGGTTCTTTGCTTCCAACCAAACTTTATCCCCTAGGGTAAAGGGCTTGAAATTTTGTTGCATTCAGAAGGCCATTACTGCTCTAGCGAGTTCATGGGCAGCCAGAGCTTCATCCCTGGCTTTGGTAAGTTAGGAGAGGTGGAGTTCTACTGCAGGGAGTTTTGAGGAAGCAAAAACAGAGGGGAGGGCTTTCAGTTCATATTCCATTTGCAAGAAGAATGGGGATTGGTTGGTGACAAAGTGAGGGTGGTGATTATGTGCAAATTTGGTGAAGGTCAGGAGTTCAGTCCAGGAAGTGGGGTTATCTCCACAGAAAATCCAGAGGTAGGTTTCGAGCTCTTGGTCAGTACACACTGTCTGTCCATCAGTCTGTGGGTGGTATGCTATAGACAGATGGAGGTCATAATTTAGAATCCTCCCCATCACCTTAGCGAATGTGGAGGCAAATTGGGAACCTCTATCAGAGATGACTCAATCGAAGAGCCCGAAACAACGGTAGACCTTGTGGAAATAGAGCAAAGCAACATCAGCCACAGATGCTGATTTATTTGTTGGACAGAATATTGCCCCCTTGAAGGCGTGGTCCACCCATATGACTACTGAGTCTTTGCCGTTAGAGGTGGGGAGGTCTGTGATCAAGTCAACCGAGATATCTTGGAAGGGGTGAGATGCTGTGTTAGTGATGGGGTTTAAGGGAGGAACTGCAGGATGAGTGTTGGTCTTACATTGTTGGCAAGTTGCACATCTGTCTATGTAATTCCGAACAAAAGAAGTGAGACTGGGCCACCAGAACTCGGCAGAAACTAACAGGCGGGTCTTGAGGTATCCCGGGTGACCGGCCATTTTGTGGTCGTGACATCTCTGTAGGATTTCTCTTCTGAGATCCCCATCTGGCGGAACATATACTCAGTCTTGGTATGTGAGCACTCCCTCACGATTCTGCCAATCTGAGAGTCAGGAATGGAATGCAGAGGGGATGTTTTCTTTGACGGCTTGAAGGGAGGTAAGGGCGAATGGGTCAGCTGCAGAAGCTGAACAGATTTTTGCTGAGAGGGCGACATCAATGATGCTGACAAAAAGGGAAGGTGGGAGTAGGGTAACAAGGGCATTGTCCTGCGCGTGAGTTGGGAAGTGGTCTGCATGTTGAGAGAGGGCATCGGGGCCAGTGAGTTGCGATCCAGGTACATGAATCAGTTTAAGGTCAAAGTCTGCCAGATCTAGCAACCAATGGGCTTGCTGTCGGTTTAGGGTGTGGGGTTCACAAAAGTAGGTGAGATTTTTGTGGTCAGTAAATACTTGGACCTGGTGAGAGGACCCTTGTAAACAGTGTGACCAGGCCTTGAAGGCCCGCAGAACTGCCAGGAGTTTGCGGTTGTGGATATTGTAATTTTGCTGGGCCAGGTCAAAGCTTTGAGAAAGATATGAACAGGGGTGCCATTCTCCATTGGTGTCAGTCTGTAGGAGGACTTCTCTGGATGCATAAAGGGAGGCATCGGTGGAGATGGCAAAGGGGGTGGAAAGGTCTGGGACTTGGAGGACAAGTTTCAATGCAAACCATTGTTTTAAGAGGTCAAATGAGGATTGGCAGGAGTGGTCCCAGGACCAAGTAGAGGTTTTCTTGGTGAGGTCAATGAGGGGTCAGGCTATGGTTGAGTAATCTGGAATGAATCATTGGTAAAAATTGGCAAACCCTAGGAATGACCAAATATCTTTTACAGAGGTAGGGGTAGGCCAGTGGGCTATGCCGTCTAGTTTGGTGGGGTCCATGGCAATCTCATCTGGGCAGATAATCATCCCTAGGTATTCCACCTCCTTCCTGTCAAAGAAACATTTCTTGGGTTTGAGGTGGAGATGGAGTTCTTCCATTCATTGAAGTACTTGGTGGGTACATTCCATGTGAGTTTCCTGATCAGGGGAAAAGATGAGGAGGTCATCCATGTAAATGACCAACCATCCCTCAGTGATGAGGTCATGGAATGAATCATTCATGAATCTTTGAAAAGTGGGAGGGGAGTTGGTGAGTCTGAAGAACATGACATTGGGTTCGAATAGGCCTCAATGTGTAATGAACGCGGCTTTCCATTGGTCCCCCTCTTTAATTTGAACATTGTTATATCCCCACTGTACGTCCATCTTGGTGAACACCTTTGCCACACAGATACGATCCATGAAGTCCTGGAGGAGGGGAAGGGAGTAAGCATCCCAAATTGTTTGTTCATTTAGGCGTCGGTAATCCTGACAAGGACATAGACTGGGTTTTTGCCCAGGTTGTGCCTTTTGCTTTACCAAGAAGAAGGAAGAGGCCTGGGGAGATTTAGAAGGGGAGATCTTGCTGGAAGCCAAGTTTTCATCAATGAACTTGTCCATGGCCTGTCGTTCATCCATGGAAAGGGGATAGATCTTGGTGATATGGGGTACGAAGTCTTCACAGAGATTGATGGCATGGTCATAGGAATGAGATGGGGGAAGGACATTGGCTGCTTCTTCTGTGAAGACTTCCTTGTACCAGACGTACTCTTCAGGGAGGGAGGATGCAACAGGTATCTCCAGGGATAGAGCAAGATTAGAGGCGATGGAGAGGCAAGAGATCACTGGGGCTGGGATATAGTGTGATCCACACTGAATGATCCAGTTTACAGTATATTGGTCATGGGCTCAGGTCAGAAAGTCGCACTCATCTTCCCAGCCATTATAGAAGTAAAGGCATTTGTCTTGAACCGAGTTAACGAAGACATGACGAGGGGGTGGTTTTGGTAGGACAATGAGTTTCTCCTGGCATAGGTAGGCCCCTTGGTGGAGGAAAAAGAGGAGTTTGGATTTGTCAGTGGTTTCAGTGATTCGGAGGGTCTTTTTGGCCCAGTCAATAGTAGGGTTGGCCTTCTGTAACCAAGGAATCCCAAGGAATAGGTTGTCTTTACTCAAGTGGATGATGTGACAAGAGATTCGGTGGACTAATCATTCAGTAGAGACAAAGATGTCAGTGATATACTGAATGGTTCCCTTGTTGTTGATTGTACCATCTGTATTCTTGGCATAGACTGGTCGTTCAAGTTTAGTTAGTGGGATTGGATGTTTCTTGGTGAATCCCCAGGCGATGCAGCAGACATCAGCTCCACTGTCAATCAGGGCCCTTGTGTCAACGGTTTGTAGGGTGTGTAATGGAATGATAACTTGTATTGGGATCTGCATAGATTTCGTGGTGGAAGTTACAAGTATCAAAGCACTAGGGGACTTAGACGTTGTGGCAGGTCCCCACCTTAAAAATCCTGAGAAAAAGAAACTCTCCTAACTGCCATCCCTTCTTTGTCCTCATCTTCATTGTCAGGGATTTCCTCCAGTTTTGGAAGGTCAGAGGTCGCTACTGCCTTGACTGAGGGTTTCTTGTTTTTGAAGAACTTGGGACAGTTAGCGGATTGGTGTCCTCCTTTCCGGCATCGGAAACAGAGGTTGTTCTTGAAGCATCGCTTTCGTTCTATGAGGGTTAGCTTGGGGATGGGAGTGGTGCAAACAGCATCCACATCCATAGCGTCAGGATCAGGGGTGGTTGTTTTCACAGTGGAGTGGAACCCATGGAAAACCTTTCTGCTCCCTCATTTTGCCAGGTCTCTAGCTCACTCTTTCATTGCAGCAAAGTGAGCAGCTTTGGTGTACCAGTCCTCAATCTTGTCTGGAGGAGTTTCCATGCTCTGGATCTTCCACATGAGGGGTTCCAGGATTCTGATAGCGAAGTAACTGATAAGGACATTGGCATCTGTAACCTTGGAGATAGCTATGTGGTTTTGGAAGTGAGCGGTGTATTCAGTAAGGGAGGGGGAGTAGTTCCTGTGCTTGTTCTTAATCATCTTGGTTGTTGTGAGCCAGTGAAGGCTGGAGGCTATGGTGTCCTTGCAAATGAAGGACTTGGAGAAAGTGTTGCAGAAGTCAATGTAGGTTCCGAGGTTTAGCATAGCTTGGGCAAGAATCTTTTGTTTGAAAGTAGTAGCCCATACCTTTGCAGATTCTTTCTTCATGAAGGAGAGGGCGTAGGCTACCTTCTTGGCATCAGTATCATAGACTTCAGAATTTACAGCAAGGTAGAACGTAATGGTCCCAAGCCAGTCCTCTGCTTTGGCAAACGATCCATCAAAGTCTTCCGGTGTTCCGAGATGAAGTTCTGTGGGTTTAGATGTTGCAGGGGGCATAGCTGGTACAGGAGGGGTCATTGGTGGGGGTTGGTAAGAGAGAGGGAGAGCTCTGAAGGGGGGGTTATGAGTCTTGGAGGTCAGGGATGGTGGGGTGGGTTCTCTTGGGATATTTAATCCAGAGGAGAACTGATGCCGAAAGGTGAGTTCTTCTTCTTGTCCGAAGATGGTGTCAAGGTTTAGGTCCAGGTTGGATTCCAGGGAAGAAGACAAGTCTTGGGGTCCTTCTGACTCAGATAGGTTGGTGGGGGGTGGTCCTCTGGGTTTGGACCAGCAAGGGTCAATGGTGGGTCGCTGTGAAGCTATGTTGTTCAAGGGATTCAAGATATCTGCTCACGGAGAGCACACTCAAGAATCTAGTGGGGAATAGAGCTACAATGGAGGTAGTCTTCACAAGAGAAGCTTGATCTTTTGTTACACTTTGCTGTAGGCTAGGCATGATCTCAAGGAGTCAAGCAGACTGGGGGTGTTGGAAGCTTGGGCGATGTCAAGGTCTTCTAGCTGTGATGCTACTAGAAGGCTACCCTGCTATGAAGCGGAGGGTGGTCAAGGACTGAGGCTGTGACTGGGATATCTGGCAAAGTCCGCAGTAACTCGTAGTATTGAGAAGATCAAGCTTAGTGTTACAAGTTTGAGTGCTATGGTTTAAATAGGCAAGCCAAGCATAGCGTGAGGTAAGCGAAAGGAATATGGAAGAACACTGAGGAACAAGTGTGAGTCAGCATAGACATGGCATAGAAGTCGATGGAACGTTGTGGAATGTATGAGTAATACAATGGTAAAAGATGTTGTCAAGTGGGGCTCGAACAGCAAGACGAGTAGTTACAGGGTGAGGTGTGAGGCATATGGATGAAAAGGGAAAGAAATGTAACCCATGGAATGTATGAGTAATACAATAGTAAAAAGATGTTGTCAAGTGGGGCTGAAACAGCAAGATGAGTAGTTACAGGGTGAGGTGTGAGGCATATGGATGAAAAGGGAAAGAAATATAATACTTGGAGTGAGGCACAAGTAAAAAGGGGGGATCCTTCATCAAGGGTGGCGAGAGCTTTTAGGACAAAGGGATTGAAGGAGGAGGAGTTGTGAATGTGACAAGCAAGAGTGAGGTCGAGGACCTGGATGA
Source organism: Retiboletus fuscus (assembly GCA_038093795.1). NCBI lineage: Eukaryota > Fungi > Basidiomycota > Agaricomycetes > Boletales > Boletaceae > Retiboletus > Retiboletus fuscus. Next base: position 9,661 of record JBBPSV010000809.1, read on the forward strand.
CTATTGGTTCAGGGACTATGGAGGCATGGAGGTTATCATCACTGGTGTCAATCGAGTCCTTTCGAGAGAGGGCATCAGCGGGACCCATCTTAGATCCTGGAGTGACTATCCAGTTGATGTGGAAATCTTGGAGGAAGAGGGACCAGCGGGCTTGTCAACAAGAAAGTTTTCTTGGGTTGCAGATATAGGATAGGTTTTTGTGGTCAGTTATGATGTTGACCGGATGAAGAGTTCCTTGAAGGTAGTGTCTCCATTCTGAAAGGGTGAGGATCACAGCAAGGAGTTCTCGATCATAGATGTCGTAGTTTCATTCAGTAGAGGAGAAGGTCTTTGAGAAGTAAGCACAGGGGTGGAGGTCACTGTTGCTATCTCACTGCATCAGGACAGCTCCTGCTGCGAGAAGGGAGGCATCAGTCATGATGGAAAAGGGTTTGATGACATCAGGGATGAAAAGGACAGAAGTGGAGGAAAATATGAATCTTAGAGAGTTGAATGACTTGTCTTGGAGGGAGCCCCAGACCCAGGGTTGTTCTTTTCAAGTGAGGATGGTGAGGGGGGTGACAATGTTGGAGTAATTTGGAATAAACTTTCAGTAGAAGTTGGCAAATCCAAGGAAGGAATGGACCCCCTTGACCGAAGTGGGTGGTTTCCAGTCTGCTAGGGTAGATAATTTTGAAGGGTCCATTCTCACTTGTCCTTGGCTGATGATAAGTCCCAGGTATTCTATGGTGGGACGGTTGAAGGAGCACTTAGATATCTTTAGGGTGAGGTGGTGTTCTCTGAGGCATAAGAGGACTCATCCAGTGCATTCATGGTGGAGGGTAAGGGATCCCTGGGTATGAATCCCCATGTCATCCATGTAAATTTTGAGCCATTCTTCCATGATCATGTCAGCAAAGATATGGTTCATGAATGCTTAGAATGTGGCAGGGGCATTGCAGAAACCAAAGAACATGACAGTGGGCTCGAAGAGGCCAATAGGGGTGATGAAGGCAGCTTTCTACTGATTGTCCTCCTTGATGTGGATGTTATTGTATTCCCAGCAGACGTCGAATTTGGTGAAGAGATTGGCATCTTTCATGTCATCGATGAGTTCAGGGATCAGAGGGAGTGGGTAGGCATTGTGAATGGTATGACTATTGAGCCAATGATAATCTTGACAAGGGTGAAGATCTTTCTTTGGGTCTGACTTCCCATTGGATTGCTTCAGAACAAAGAAGAAAGGGGCAGCTTGGGGGGATTTAGAGGGGACAATGCAACCAGTTCTGAGGTGTTCTTCGATGAACTCCTTACAAACTTCCTTTTTCAGAGGATTGAGTGGGTAGATTTTGGCAATCTTTGGGATAAAGGTGTCCTTAAGTTCTATGGTGTGATCGAAGGTTTGGTGGGGAGGGAGTTTGTTATGAGTTTGTTCCAAAAAGACATCAATGAGGTCCTTGCAGAAGTCTGGTAAGAGTTCTTCAAGAGGGGGGGGAAGGTTCTGTGGTGGTTCCATTGATTTCAGTGTCCTCCTGAAAGCGATACTCATAGAGGGGCCAGTCTTCTTCAGAAGGATACCTAAGAGTTACCAGTTCAGCAAGTTCTTGATCTACATCTTTTCCAAGCCAGAGTGAGAGATAGTCGATCTCATGGGAAGGAGGGGAGGGAAGAGATATGGAGAATTTTCTCCAGTCAATGGTTGGGTTGAGCTTTTGAAGCCAGAGCATTCTGACGATGATCTGTGGATGACTGAGTTTGGTTACCATAAGTTTTTCTCGGTCAAAGAAGGAACCTGAAGAGAAGGGGACAGAGGCAGTTTGAGTGATGGTTTCTTGTTGGTTGGGAGTTCTGTCTACATTATATGCAATAATGAGATCTGGGAGGGGTGTTGTGGAGAAGTTGTTCCTTTCCAGGAGGCAAAGGTTGAGGAAATTCCCAGTGGCTCCAGAGTCAATGAGGGCAGAGGTTACGACGGTTTTGTTCTTTCCTTGTAGTTGAACTGGGAGATGTAAGGTTTGATTGTTCAATGGTGCTACAAGTACATGAGAGGTAGGGAGAGGCGATGTTGAAGTGGCTCTCCTCTTTAAAAATCCCAGACTGTTTTAACTTGTTCTAGGTGGACAGAGGCAATCTCTTCAGCGGATTCTTCTTCATAGCACATCTTTAGAGTGGCCAGAATTTCTTTCCCTTCCTTCCCAGAGGTTTTGAGGGAGTCAATGTAGACCTCCAAGTCAGTTTTGGAGATGGAGGGGCTGGGAGGTATGGTGGTTTGTTCAGTGGTTGTTCAAATGTTCTGAGGGCGAGGAGGGTTTCGAGGAGGGAAAGTTCTCTTATACTTGGCAGAGTTGTGACCTATCTTTCTGCATCAGAAGCATCATCCTTCTCTGATGCACTTGGCTCACTCAGTCGGGGTGAGTTTGCTAAGGGTGACACTATCGACATCCATGGCATTAGGGTCCTGATGAGAACTCTTTTGGAAGAAGGAGGAGGGTTGGGGGTGTTCTCCTCGAAGGGCTAGGATGCACATCTTCTGTGCATGGAAGATTTTGGCTTGGTTGACCCAGTCAGTGATAGTGGTGGGGATGGTTGCCATGGAAAGGATCATGGTGGCAAGTTTCTGGTCAATTCCTAGAGAGAATAGATCAATGAGGGTGGTGTCATTGGTGATGCCAGCTTTACTGGCAAGGTTCTGGAAATCAGTGATGTACTGTTGGAACCCATCATCTTGGGTTCCATCAGACTTCTGGGAGGACTTCTGGATGAGTTTAGATAGATCAAGGCAGACAGTGGCCTTGATGTCGAAGGGATAGAAGGTGGTCTCAAAGTTGGTGGTGAAGTAGGGGAAGGTTTTCTCTGAAGGTTTGGTGTTGGGGTCAGCCATCTTGTCATACCACATCTCAGCAAAGGAGGCTCCTCTCCCTTCGCTCATTTTGTTGAGGGTGGTCATGATCTTTCCCTCATCAGTGGAATACAGAGTGGAGTTTAAAGTGAAGTAAGCTTTCATGGCTTTGATCCATCTGGAAGCATCAGCAGACTTTCCAGAGAAGTCAGCAGGGAGGGCTGCCTTCAGTTCAGTGACTTTGGAGGACATGGTGGGTTGGGTAGGGATTGGTGCGATGGTCTGGGTGGCAGTAGTCAAGGGGTTAATTCCAGGGGTGGTACGAGGTTGTCTTTGTTTCGGAGGTTTCTGGGGGATATCAGGGGTCTGGTATGGGTTGTGGAAAGGATGAGCGAAAGTGCTTGTTTCTTCTCTTGGGTCAACCTCGATGTTGAAGATCTCAGGGTCAAAGGGTTTCTGTGGGTAACTCATGGTGACTGTGGAGGAGTCCTTCACCTAGAGAGGTGGGACTGAGGGAGATTCAGAATCTTTTGTTATGCATAGCATATAAAAAGAGTTTCTAGAATAACTCTTAAGGTCTTCAGAGGGATCTCCTCATGAGGAGCATGCTTGATGAAGAGGTAAACTTAAGAGTTCACGATGGATATCTCAAGGACCGGAGATGACCCAAAAGATATGCTAGTATTGCACAGATTCTGAATAGACTTTACAGGAGTTTGGGTAATACTTTAAATAGAATAAAAGTGATGCGCATGGACCAAGAGACCAAGAAGGAAGTTGGCTACATGGAGGTAATTGGGGACACTGGTCATTATGAGAGAAATGACTGGGGAGGGATAAGTCCATAAGAGAAGATGATCGGTCAGCAAGATAACCCTATAAGTGACAAATGGGTCAGACCGGTTATCATCAAGAAATAGGTATAATGAAATGAAAGGTTACCCCTCCAAGTACGTAGG
>JBBPSV010000811.1:0-13430 GCA_038093795.1 Retiboletus fuscus
CCAATAGCGAAATCCAGAGAATGATCGATGGGGAATCTCATGCACATCAGAATGCACAAGTTCAAGTGGGCGAGAAGCGCGCCAGGAGCTGGTGGGAAAGGGATTTGCATGCATCTTCCCAGCGATGTATGGCTCACAGATAGGGTCAGGCAAGGACTTGACATCAAGCTGCATCCCTGTCACCAGATTGTGCTCAATAAGTGCCTTCACGTCAGATATATTGTGGTGGGCAAGCCTGCGATGCCAGAGTGACAAGTCACGAGACACAGTAGTTGCTGGCCTAGCAGCATACTCCGTTATAGGCTCAGTCACGCCATCCAGGAATGCAGCATTGTGCTCATTGATTGGTGCGACGAACAGTGGGGGTCCACTGAAGCGAGAGAAGGAAAGATGCATTGCATTGATATGGACATCAAACGATGAGCAACGAGTTAGGTACAGGACAGCGAGGAGGTTGTTGCGGAGTTGGGGTACATGCAGGACATTACTGAACTCAACAGCTCTCCCCCTCTTTCCATTGAGAGTTGGATGGAACACCACAGAACCAATCCCTGCTGAGTAGACAACTGTATTGTCTGCGAGTTTGATCGGGATGTGCTTGGATGTGTAGTTGCGCATCCAATGGCAGTGAGGAGTCATATGGGATGTGGCGCCCGTGTCTGCATTCCAATCAGTATCAGCATCAAGTTGGAGTGGTGAGAGTGGGTCAGAGGGATCTTCAGAACGAAGACTTGCATTGCCAGCATGTTCAGAGGCCATAGTGGGACTTTGACGACTGGATGTAGCGGAGTTGCAAATGATGAAAATAAGTCACGTAGGATGCGAACAGCAGACGAGAGAGTAGGGCGCTGGTCTAGCGCGCAGGGCTCATAACCTGTTAGACAGCTGAATCAAGCAGCTGGAGTCCACTGTAAGAAACTAGAATTATGTAGTTCGAGATACATAGACATACCTGGAGTCCACTGTAAGAAACTGAAGAATAGAGACAGTGGACTCGCAGGATGTACAGGATGTGGTCATAACAATGATACATAACAACAGTGCGCCACAATGTGGCACAATAGGAAAGGTGTGACTCATCTGATCGTGACTCATCTAGTCGTGACTCACAGATGTGCAATCACTGCATCTAACACCCACAAGTGTTCGGCACTTATCAGGGTACTCCTTCCTTGAATTTGCCAACTTTTATCACTGGTTCATTCTTGATTATTCCACCATTGCCCACCCTCTCACCAACCTCATCAAGAAATCTTCAATACAGGCCTGGACTGATTCCTGTGCCTCTGCCTTCTCCCTCCTTAAGGACCATTTTGCCAGTCAACTGTTCAACATGTCCCTGAGCTCTCAGCCCCTTTTTCTATTGCCACTGATGCCTCCTTGTATGCCTCTAGAGGGATATTCCTTCAAGCTGATGCAAATAGAGATTGGCATCCTTGCTCCTATCTTTCTCGAAGTTTTGACCCCACTTAATAAAACTATGATATCTATGACCACAAACTACTTGCCCTGCTCTACATCTTGAAAGCCTGGAGTCACTACCTTCATGGTGCCCTCCATCAGGTCCAGGTCTTTACCAACTACAAAAACCTTACTTACTTCTGCAAGCCACACACCCTCAACCATTGCCAAGCCTGTTGGCTCCTGGATCTTGCAGACTTCAACCTGAAACTAATCCATATCCCTGGCTCTACCCTCTCTAGCCTGGATGCTCTCTCTCATCATGCAGATCACTTTCCCTCCTCTGCTTCAGACAATGCAGAGGTCACCCTCTTATCATCCTCTCTGTTTGTTCAGACCATTGATGTTGCCCTTGCCTTCAAGATTCATTCTGCCTCAGCCTCTGACCCCTTTGCCCTCATCTCCCTCCAAGTAGTCAATGACCACATTCTCTCTGCCTTCTGTTCCCACCTCTCAGACTGGCAGAACTGTGAAGGCATCCTTACATACCAGGATTGTGTTACATTTCTTGATTTCACACTCTATGAACACTTTTACTTCATTCTAGATGTGTGTTGCCCTTGTAGCTGATTGTGGCTGCCAGTTGTTTAGCATTATTCACACCCACTTGATTTAGGCCTCAGAGTCCACTATTATGCCTCCTTGGTTACTCACAGTGGACTCCAGTGTGCCCCTTGAGTCCCTATTCAATGTTCTGTGCTTAACAGGTTATGAGCCCTGTGCTCTAGTCTCTTATCACTCAGGATCATCTCACATTGATGCCTGATCAACTATACCACTTTATTCTCCATCCTCATTAGCACCCTTTGCACCATACCACTCATATCTGCCCATTATGGCTTCTGAGCAACATTCACATTGCATTTCACCTCTCATTGGCACCAATTATACTACATGGAGCAAAGAAATAAAAGCTCTACTTCATTCCAAAGGACTCTGGAGATTGTAGATGGAAAGGATACTCACCCTACTACTTCTGGCCCTGAGCAAGACATTTGGGATGTCAAACTGGACAAGGCTGCAGGTGAAATCATGCTCAACATTGCTCCTGATCTGAGAATCCACATTAGAGAGCACCAGGATGACCCCACTGCTGCTTGGAATGTTTTGCAGGCTCTCTATGTGCAACAGAGGGCTGGTACTTGCTTTGTTGCCTATGACAAGTTCTTCAGTATCAGGAAGTGTCCAGATGAGTTCCTCACAGCACTCATTGCTCAAGTTGAGGAGGGAATGTCCAGGATCAAGCAACTTCACACCCCTACATTTGATATGAAGACTCTGGATGATGAACTGACCTGCATGTCCCTGATTCAAGCACTTGGACCTAATTACTCCCATTTCACCTCATCTCTTGCACTCCTTACTGATCTGGACAAGGACAAAGTGAGAGTTGCCTTCCAGACTGAGGAAATCGATCATCACCCTCATGCTGATGCTGCTGGCGACTCTGTCCTCTCTGCCACCTCTGGAAGCTGTGCTTGTAACCCCTCTTTGCCTTGCTCTTTCTGTGAGAAGTCTGGCCACTGCCAATGCAAGTGTTTTGCTTTGCAGCATGCTAGGGATGCCTACAAGACCACCAAGCGCAAGGGAAAGCCTGCCAATGCTGCCAAGACAGCCTCTATGCTCTCAGCTTTGACTTCAACTCCATCTCCATCTGCTACTTCTGCCCCAGCTGTGGCAAACTCTGTCCAAATGTCTCAGGAAGGTGTGGAACTCACAGGAAATGCAAGTACTCATTCCAGTATCACCTCTCACGTCTCATCATCATCTCCGATCGATTCTGATGTTGATTGGAATGCAGACTCAAGGGCCACTTCTCATATGACCCCTCATTACCACTGGTTGCGCAATTATACCCCAAAACACATCCCAATCAAGCTGGCTGATAGCACCATTGTCTATTCTGCTGGTGATGGGTCTGTTGTGTTCCATCCTGTCATTGAGGAGAAGAGGGCCAGAGCTGTGGAGTTCAGTCATGTCTTGCATGTTCCAAAGCTTCACAATAACCTCCTATCTGTCCTATACCTTACAAAACACTCTGGATTTGTTGTCAATATAGATTTGACCCATATGATGTTTTCTAGGCCTCCTGGGCCCCCACTATTCATTGCCACCATCTGAGACAACAATGCTGCATTCTTGGACAGCTTCACCATCTCTGTCAGTGAGGCTGCTTGCCCTGCAATGTCCTTGCCACTCAATCTGTCTCTTTGGCATTGTAGGCTTGCTCATCATCACATTGTTAGCATTAGAGCACTGTACGAGTGCAAGTTAGTCACTGGACTGCAGCTGGACACCAAATCTGTGCCTGATCTAGTCTGTGAGCCATGTCTTGCTGGCAAGATGCATGCAAATCCATTCCCTCCATCTGAAACTTGCTCCTCTCATTCTTTGGAGCTCATCCATACTGATGTGCACCAGGTTACTCATCCATCTGTATCTGGGTACTGCTATTGGGTCACTTTCATTTGATGACTACTCAAGATATCACTTTGTTGTGCCTATTAAGCACAAATCTGATGTTTTTGATGCTTTCAAGACATTCAAGGGATTTGCAGAGACCCAGTCAGAGCATAAACTCTGGACACTGTGAGATGACAAGGAAGAGGAGTATATGAGCAATGCCTTTGCAGATTTCACTACTCAGTGTGGTATCATGTGCCAGCACACTGCCAGGCCATGACCTCAGCAAAATGGAGTTGTTGAGCATGCCAACTGACTTGTCTGTGAGTGCATTACCAGCATGCTGCATGAATCAGGTCTTTCTACTTTGTTTTGGGACAAAGTTTTGGCTGCACTTGTACATGTTTGGAACAGATGTCCTACAGCTGCACTCAATGATTCCACACCCTATGAGGGATGGCATGGATCCAAGCCTAATGTGTCTCACCTGCAAGTTTGGGGTTGTACTGCCTATGTGCATATTCACAAGGACCAGCGCTCTGCATTGGGATCTCAATATGAGAAGTGCAGTTTTATTGGGTATCCTGATGGGTACAAGGTATGGAAGTTCTATAATCCATTGACCAAGCCTACAATCATCTCAGAATATGCTAATTTTGATGAATGCTACTTCCTTGCTCACCCCTCTGTGTTATTACAGTCCATACCATTGCAATTGCCTTATGTTCCCCTATTGGTGTCTGATGATGAAGACTCTTTGGTGTTGCTTGGTTCTGTAGCTGCAAGGGGCCAATCTGTTCAGCAGCCTCCAACTCCAGCTCAGCCTGCTATGTTAGACAGCTGGAGTTCACTGTCAGAGACTGAAGAACAGAGACAGTGAACTCGCAGGATATACAGAAAGCAGTCATAACAACGATACATAACAATAGTGCGCCACAATGTGGCGCAGTGGGAGGAGCGTGACTCATCTAGGCGTGACTCACAAGTGTGCAATCAATGCATCTAACACTCCCCCCTGATTGCGCATCTCTCCACGCTCTAGCTCCCCCTGAATGCTCCTAATCCCATAGAAGCACAGAACTGCTCCACTTTGACACGAGGCAAGGCCTTGGTGAGTAGATCTGCAGGCATCTCGCCTGTAGGCACATAAGTGGGTGAAATGGAGCCTTGATCGACCACATCACGGAGCCAGAACCAGCACAGGTCGAGCTGCTTCATGCGTCCATGGTGTTCTGGATGTTTCGCCACCTGAATGGCAGACTGGTTGTCCATGAAGAGGACAGAAGATGCACTCATAGGGAATCCGAGTTCCTGCAGCATCTTGCGCATCCAGATAATCTCCTTGCCTGCTTCGCATGCAGCCATGTACTCAGCTTCGGTCGTAGATAGGGCAACTATGGACTGGCGCTTGGACATCCAGGAAACAACTCCAGTACCTATCTTGACGACATATGCGCCAGTGGATCGTCCAGTGTCCTTGCAACCGCCATGGTTCGCATCGGAGTAGGTGGTGAAGAGCTGGGACTGAGAGGAATCTGGGGCATAGGTGATCGCATAGTTCATCGTACCTTTGATGTAGCGCATCAGGTGCTTGATCGCATGCCAATGAGCAACACCAGGGTCAGAGGTGAATGAAGCGAGCTGGCCAACTGTATAAGCAATATCAGGGCGGGTGGTGCAGGAGAGATACTGCAGTGATCCAATCGCTCCACCATAGTCAATATTGCGCATGAAAGCACGCTCCTCAGCACTCTTGGGGCTCTGATCCCTGGATAGACAAAGGCCCGGAGTCATGGGTGTCAAAACAGGCTTTGAGTCAGCCATTCCATAGCGCGCAAGCATCTCGGCGCAGTATTGCGGCTGGGAGATGGTTAGGGAGTGCTTGGAGCGATTGCGATCAATTTTGATGCCCAGGAGCTCAGTGGTGGGTCCCAGATCGCGCAGTTTGAAGTGGGTGCCAAGATCTGCGATTGCCTGCTTGATTGCAGGCAGAGACTTTGATGCAAAGGTCATATCATCGACGAAGACAGGCAAAATGATGCGAACCTCCCCCCGGACGAAGATATAGACTGCAGCATCCGAATACGTCTGGTTGAAACCCATAGACTCCAGAGCGGTGCGCATCTTGCGATTCCAGCGATTTCCGCCTTGTTTGGTGCCATACAGCGATTTCTTCAGCAGAGAGACTGTGTCTTTCGGGTTTCCCTGCGCAAATCCCTCTGGTTGCTCCATATAGACATCACAGTCCATGTCGCCATTGAGATAGGCATTGGAGACATCGACAGACCATAAATGAAGATCGTGAAGCGCAGCTAATGCGAGGATAATGCGCAGGGTTGGGAGACGTACAGTGGGAGCAAAGACTTCGAGGTATTCGAATCCAGGGCGTTGGGAGAAGCCCTGAGCGACCAAACGGCCCTTATAGCGCTCAAATGAGCCATCAGCGCGATATTTGCGCGTAAATACCCATCTGGAACCAATTACTGGTCCATTCCTCGGTCGGGGCACGAGGATCCAAGTGCCATTCGTCTTGTGGGCCTCTAATTCAGTTAAAGCGGCCTGTCTCCACTCAGCAGCATCCTCTGTCCGTATCTCATCTGCAAAAGTCCTCGGATGCAGCGACTTAGCTGCAAAACAGTGCGCAGAGTAGCCATCTTCTTCTTCATCATCATCCTCCAAATCGTCCTGATTACCAGTGATTTGCGCTGGACTGAGTTTCCACCACTCACGAGGTGGTTGCCGATTCCTGGCAGGCATGCGAGCACCAATGCCAACTGGGCTAGGCGCTCTGGGTGGTGGTGCTGGTGGTGGAGTAGCTGGTACTGGAAGAGGTGCTGGCTCATCTGCAGCCTCAGCTTCAAGCTCCCCCTGAGGAGGTGGCAGCTCTGGAGCAGGTACTAGTGGTTCAGCAGCATCGAAGTCGTCCAGCAAGTCAGGAGGGACATATGGGGCAAGCGCAGGCACAGGTGCAGGAGGATGGTTGGCTTGTGGTAATACTGGAGCAATGACAGGTAAGCATTCGTCCAAATCAGCACGTTCGGAGATGAATGTGCGCTTGGTGGTAGGGTTGTAGAACTTCCAGCCCTTGTATCCATCTGGGTAACCAATGAATACACACTTCTCATAGTGTGGGTGAAGCGCAGGACGCTTGTCCCGCTGCACATGCACATATGCAGTGCAACCCCACACTCTGAGGTGAGAGACATCGGGTTTGCGTCCATTCCATAGCTCATAAGGGGTTGCATCATCAAGGGCAGCTGTGGGGCAACGATTCCAGACATGGACAAGCGCAGCAAGTGCCTCGCCCCAGAATGCCTTGGCAAGACCAGATTCCTGCAGCATGGCAGTGATGCGCTCAGAGAGGACACGGTTTGCGCGCTCTGCAACACCATTTTGCTGTGGACGTGCGCGGACTGTGTGCTGGCGCTGGATACCAGAGGAATTGGTGAACTCAAGCATGGCGTGACTCATATACTCCCCTCCTTTGTCGTCTCGCAGAGTTTTGATCCTTCGCTCCGTCTGGTTCTCTGCGAATGCCTTAAACTGCTTAAATGCGCGGAAAACGCCCGATTTGGCACGGATTGGCAGCACAAAGCGGTATCGCGAGTAATCATCGATGAAAGTGACCCAATAGCGGAATCCAGAGAATGAGCGATGAGGGATCTCATGGACATCAGAGTGGACAAGTTCCAATGGGCGAGAAGCACGCCAGGAGCTGCTGGGAAAGGGATTTGCGCGCATCTTGCCAGCTATACATGGCTCACAGATCGGATCAGGCGCAGTCTTGACATCGAGCTGCAATCCTGTGACCAGTTTGCGCTGAATCAATGCCTTGACATCAGATACATTGTGGTGCGCAAGCCTGCGATGCCATAGGGACATGTCAAGAGGCACAGTAGTTGCTGGGTTTGCATACTCAGTGATAGGCTGAGTCACACCATCCAGAAATGCAGCATTGTGCTCGTTGATTGTTGCGATGAACAGTGGGGATCCACCACGGCGAGCGAAGGAAAGATGTGTTGCATTGATATGAACAACAAATGATGAGTGGCGAGTTAGATACAGGACAGCGAGGAGGTTGTTGCGGAGTTGGGGTACATGCAGGACATTACTAAACTCGACTGCTCTCCCCCTCTTTCCATCAATAGTCAGGTGGAACACCACAGAACTGATCCCAGCTGAATAAACGACTGTATTGTCCGCAAGTTTGATCGGGACGCGTCTAGGCACATAATTCCGCAGCCAACGGCGGTGGGGCGTCATATGAGAAGTGGCGCCCGTGTCTGCATTCCAATCGGTGTCAGCATCGAGTTGGAGTGGCGAGAGTGGATCAGAGGGATCACTGGAATGAAAACTCGCATTTCCTGCACGTTCTACTGCATCCTGGGGTGGTGTATTGCCATCCGCAGGTGGTGTGGGAGTAGAGGCCGCGTTGGCCTGGTTTGCACGTCTTCCACTGCGTTTCGATGTCTTAAGGGCATCTTTTGCCCGTTGGAGCGAATAGCATTTGCAGCGGCAGTGGCCAGACTTCTCACAAAAGTCGCAAGGTGAGGATGGGTTGCATGTGCAGCCATGAGCGGTGGTGGTAGACAGTGCAGAGTTGCCAGTCGAGGCAGATGCATCAGCACGAGGACGACGATTGATCTCTTCAGTCTGGAATGCGGCTTTGACTTTGTCCTTGTCAAGGTCCATGAGGAGGGCAAGAGATGAGGTGAAATGGGCATAGTCTGTGCCCAAAGTGTTACATTTCTTGATTTCGCACTCTATGGACACTTTCACTTCATTATAGATGTTTGTTGCCCTTGTGGCTGACTTGTGGCTGCCAGTTGTTTAGCAGTATTTACAGCCACTCCACTTAGGCCTTGGAGTCCACTGTTGTACTTCCTTGGTTACTCACAGTGGACTCCAGGTCAGTAGCTCATTGTATTTCGCACAATATCATTCCTGGTTACTCACAGTGGACTCCAGTGTGCCCCTTGAGTCCCCCTTCATGTTAGATGCGGTGATTTCACACTTGTGAGTCACGCCTAGATGAGTCACGCCTCTCTCCCTGCGCCACATTGTGGCGCACTATTGTTATGTATCGTTGTTATGACCGCTTCGTGTATATCCTGCGAGTCCACTGTCTCTGTTCTTCAGTTTCTGACAGTGGACTCCAGGTATGTCTATGTATGTCGAACTACATAATTCCAGTTTCTGACAGTGGACTCCAGCTGTGTGATTCAGCTGTCTAACACTTCAGTGGCTAGTCCACTCCCACAAGTGTTCTGCACTTATCAAGTGTGCCCCTTGAGTCCCTATTCAGTATTCTGTGCTTATCACAAACATCGGTTCTCATCCTGCTTCTGCTCCCATAGCCCTGACCAAGGTGAATTGGTTGTCCACCCACTTTGCTCCATCATGCAGCATGAAGGCCATTCTCAATGCTGTGTCAACTACCCTGTGTTAGATGCGGTGATTGCACACCTGTGTGTCATGGGTGCCTGGATGCATTATTTGTGCCACATTGTGGCGCACTATTAATATGTACCATTGTTATGACCGCTTTCTTTATATCCTGCAAGTCCACTGTCTCTCGTCTCTTCAGTCTTTGACAGTGGACTCCAGGTATGTTATCCTCTCTCAACTGCATAATTTTAGTCTTTGACAGTGGATGCCAGCTGCTTCATCCAGCTGTCTAACACTCTGTGCACATCATGCTCACATCAGCAGCCTTGGATGCTGGTTATCAAGACTCCTTCTTCCTCTTGGTGGATTGCACCACCCATTCATGCAGGTGCACCTCCTATGAGGAACTGCAGTCATGGATCAATCATCTTTATGATGAAAGAGATGCATTGCAGGATGACCTCAATGCTGCTCATGCAGAAATCTTCCACTTGTCTGAAGAGCAGCAACCTGCCCCTCAACAGATGCCATCTGCTGACAAGACTTGTCAGCTCAAGCAGACATATGTTAAATACTTCAGTGCACCAATGGATGTTGATGATTCCTCCCCTGAAGCTAGAGCTTCTTCTTTAGTGGGGAGGGGTGCAGGCAATAGTGCCTGCATCCTTCACACTTTTCACTCCCAACAATGCACAGAAAATACCTGCTTTATTACCTGCAAAGGGGAAACAGTGAGCAGACACTCCTGTCCTACCCTACAAGGACTTCTCTCCTGTCGAAACTGACTGTCCCTATTCTCTTGACACCATCCAGGGAACACTATTCCCAAACCCATCCGGCTGAGCCTCACAAGGCCACACAATATCATCATCCTGGGTGATGGCACCAACTCAAGGGGAAACAAAACCCTCTTCATACAAGTGGGAAATCATCTCTACATCTATGAAGGAGAAACAAGGGTGACAGTCAACCATAATCTCTCCTTGGGGCAACTTGGCCCCTGCCCATTGAGGAAGTTCCCCAACTTGACCATCTGAATGGACTCTGGGGTCATGGGCTCCATATGCCTCCACAATACTTCAGAGGAGTTGTGCATGCTGTTCAAAGCAGTGCAATCAGAGTCAGAGGGACACTCCCCTTGCATATGTCATATCCCATATCCAACCTTGTCCAAACCTATTTGACACTAGTCCAATAGTCTGATAAGCACAGAACACTTGTGGGAGTGGACTAGGCACTGAATGGGGACTCAAGGGGCACACTGGAGTCCACTGTGAGTAACCAAGAATGATATTGTGTGAAATACAGACCTGGAGTCCACTGTGAGTAACCAAGGAAGTACCACAGTGGACTCCGAGTCCTAAGTCGAGTGGCTGTAAATACTGTTAAACAACTGGCAGCCACAAATCAGCCACAATGGCAACACACATCTAGAACACAGTAAAAGTGTCCATAGAGTGCGAAATCAAGAAATATAACACTCCCCCCTGATTGCGCAACTCTGCCAATTACTTACTCCCCCCTGTTCTACACAGTCCTAACATCTGACAGAAAACCTCAACTTTGACTCTAGGCAATGCCTTGGTCAATAGATCAGCAGGCATCTGATCAGTGCGAAGGAATATGGGCGAAATGATACCCTTGTCCACCACATCTCTCAGCCAAAACCAGCGAAAGTCCAGTTGCTTCATCCGCCCATGATGTTCTGGATGCTTCGCTACCTGAATAGCAGACTGGTTGTCAATGTGCAGGGTCGATGACTTGTCCACAACAAAGCCAAGTTCCTGCAACAGTTGATAAGCGCAGAACACTGAATAGGGACTCAAGGGGCACACTGGAGTCCACTGTGAGTAACCAAGAATGATATTGAGCTAAATACAATGAGCTACTGACCTGGAGTCCACTGTGAGTAACCAAGGAAGCACAACAGTGGACTCCAAGGCCTAAGTGGAGTGGCTGTAAATACTGCTAAACAACTGGCAGCCACAAATCAGCCACAAGGGCAACAAACATCTAGAACGCAGTAAAAGTGTCCATAGAGTGCGAAATCAAGAAATGTAACAACAGTTTGCGCATCCAGACAATCTCCTGTCCAGCTTCTGATGCAGCGATGTATTCTGCTTCAGTAGTGGATAGAGCAACAATGGACTGACGCTTTGACATCCAGGACACAGCACCAGTACCAATCTTGACAACATATGCCCCAGTAGATCGACCAGTATCCTTGCAACCGCCATGATTTGCATCAGAATAGGTGGAGAAGAGCTGAGATGTCGAAGGATCAGGGGAATAGGTGATACCATAGTCCATAGTGCCTCGTATATAGCGAAACAAGTGCTTGACAGCATTCCAATGCGACACACCAGGATTGGAGGTGAAGGATGCAAGCTGACCAACAGTATAGGCAATATCTGGGCGAGTGGTGCAAGAGAGATACTGCAAGGAGCCAACAGCACCGCCATAGTCCACAGAGTGCATCAAAGCAGTCTCTGTGGGTGTCTGGGGTGACTGGGAGCGAGATAGGGAGAGACCAGGGTCCATGGGAGTGCTAACAGGCTTGCAATCACCCATACCAAAGCAATCAAGCATCTCTACACAATACTGATGCTGGGACAGTGTGAGAGTGCGAAGAGAGCGATTTCGATCGATCTCGATCCCTAAAATCTCGACAGTAGGTCCCAAGTCATGGATCCTGAAATGCTTGCGCAACTGCTCCACAGTGTGCTTGATGGCAGCCAAGGATGGTGAGGCAAAGGTCATATCCTCGACAAAGACAGGCAGAATGATGCGAATATCACCTCGAGTGAAGATGTAGACAGCAGCATCTGAATAGGTCGGAGTGAAGCCCAGGGATGCAAGCACAGTGCGCAGTTTGCGATGCCAGCGATTTCCACCTTGTTTGGTGCCATAGAGCGCCTTCTGCAGCTGGCAGACAAGTTTCTTCGCATCTCCTTCTGCAAAGCCAGGTGGCTGTTCCATATACACCTCACAGTCGATCTCCCCATTGAGATAAGCATAAGAGATGTCGACAGACCAGAGATGCCAGTCATGGATGGCAGCAAGTGCAAAGACAATGCGCAAGGTTGGCAAGCGAACAGTAGTGGCGAAGACCTCCAGATACTTGAATCCAGGTCACTGGTTGAATCCCTGTGCAACAAGATGAGCTTTGTAGCAATCAAAGGAGCCATCAGCATGATATTTGCATGCAAAGACCCACTTAGAACTGATTACAGGTCAATCCATAGGCCTAGGGGCAAGACTCCATGTGCCATTCAGCTTTTGGGCATTCAACTCATCCAGAGCAGCCTGGTGCCACTCCTGGGCGTCCTCTTGGTACATTGCCTCTGGATAGGAACAAGGAACAGCAAGTGAGGTGGTACAGGCCATATCAGCATCCTCATCTGAATGATCTGCATTGAACTGGGAAGCACCAAGTTTCCACCACTGGCCTGGGGGATTCCTTCGCCTGGCAGGCAGTCTGGCACCAATGCCAATCAGAGAATTAGGTGGCAATGGGGCATTGAAAGGTGGATCAGGATCAGGAAGTTGCGCTGGAGGTAGAAGAGGAGGTGTGAGTGGTCGAGGTGCATCTGGGGCTTGTACAGCAGGCTGAGGTGCAGCTGGAACTGGAAGCTGCTGAACTGGTTGGCCCCCCGCAGCTACAGAACCAGGTAATACTGAAGCATCTTCATCATCAGACACCAATGGAGGAACATAAGACAATGGTGATGGAGGGGACTGCAAGGAGGCAGAGGGGCGAGCAAGGAAGTGGCGTTCATCGAAATCAGCGCGCTCTGAAATGATGGCATGCCTGGTCAATGGATTATAGAACTTCCATACCTTGTACCCATCAGGATACCCAATGAAAGCGCACTTCTCATAGTGAGATCCCAAAGCAGAGCGCTGGTCCTTGTGGAGATGCACATAAGCAGTACAACCCCAAACTCGCAGATGAGACACATCAGGCTTCGATCCATGCCATCGCTCATAGGGTGTAGAGTCATCGAGTGCAGCTGTAGGACATCTGTTCCAAACATGCACAAGTGCAGCTAATGCTTCGCCCCAAAATGAGGTAGGAAGGCCTGATTCATGGAGCATGCTGGTAATGCGCTCAGAGAGAAGTCGATTGGCACGCTCAGCAACTCCATTCTGCTGAGGACGTGCTCTGGCAGTGTGCT